>JABFEA020000046.1:11758766-11772132 GCA_019775915.2 Cyphomyrus plagiostoma
CCCCAGCCTGCCCCCCCTCACCCAGCCTGCCACCCTGTCAGCCCCATCACTCTTAAGTGTGACAGGCAGTGGGCGACTCCTCACTGGGCGCATTGACATCCACCGCTGGGAAAAAATTTGGCCCAACAATAGGTGACATGTGTCCGTGATGGGACAAGCCCCAACACGCCTGACCTTAAAGCTAACTGCAGTGCACTGGCAGGGTACTAGGGGGCGCTGCACTGGATAACAGCTGTACCACTGATTTGTTTAGTAGGTAAATGTGAAGTGGAAACTGGCAACACTCACTACCTGGTACTGTTTAGGAGTTCAGCTTCTCTCATGGCTAATTATACGATTTCTTTATTTTTTTAGACGATTTTTTTCATTGATTTTCACTTTCTTTGCTTCACATTTGCATTTGCTTTGTCCATTAAAATGAAATGATCAATAAAATCTACTTTCATGGACTAAAGAGCATGTTTCCAGTTTGTTGTACTTGAGAAAAGCCCAGCAATGACTTGAAATAAGGCTTCGTCATCATGCCATATGTTACAGTTTTGTGAAGCAAAACTCAGTCAGACTGATATAGTAACATGAGATTTTTCTCATTCACAAGATTCCCGACTCCCTTTAACTTGCTGTTTAAAAGCAGGTGATTGGGAAAGCGGCTTCCCCTTGATTAACTGATAGAATCAGATTATTTCCCTTCAAAATGCTTTGATGTCTTTTGCTCAGAGCTGTGTATACATTCCTTGATTTGGTGCCGTTGGTTTCAAAGTGCTCTTTTCGGGTGGAAGCACTAACAGCTATTACCCTCACCATGGTAATGCTTCGGAGGTGACAATGTCCCTAATGAACTTATGCCCTCCAGGGTGTAACCTGTCCAAGAATTCTTCTGCGGGCCTCCGCAAGCTGCGGTACTCTTTTAGATGGCATCATTACTGCGCTTTTGAAAAAAATGTCTTTATTTAAAACATGCTCGAAAGACACTTCAAAACGTCAAACGAACGGTTAGGTAAATAAGCAGCATCTGATAAGTTTTTTTACCCTGGATTTTAGCCAGTGTCTTCAGTTTCCTTTTTTTACACTCAGCTCATGTGGTGAGAGTTTAGGGTCCTTTTTTGTGAAATGGAGTGAAAGGAAGCATTTCAGTCTTATTTGATTATTGGTTTTGCTCCATAGCTATTGAAATGAAAAGGAGTTTAGTCGTGGGTGCTGAGCGGATTGGGCTGCAGGAGGACGCAGCCTCGGGGGGCCGGGGGCGGAGCTCAGGCTGGGCTCCCGATCCCCATCACAGACATCAAACGTGGGGCCCGGCCATTCCAATCCAATTTTACTGTTGAGCGGGTTCCCTTTTTGTGTAGGGCACTGTGGTACATCTCCAGCCCCGTCACCACCTCTGCCGAATGCCGGTCGACTGACTCTTAATGACGTATGTTTACACTCGATTCTAGTGATGGCCAGTTGGCAGCTTACAATATCAGGCAAAGGTCTGGACACACTTACCGACAAAGGTGCAAGATGATGGCCGTGAGGACACTGCAAGGTTATGCAGCAAGTATCATCTTGTGAATAAGGAAAGAGAGAGTGCTGTGACAGATGACCTGGGGCCCCGCGGGGCGCGCCCGCGCGGCGCGGGCCCGCGGGGGGGGGGGGGGGGGGGGGGGANNNATGAACCCTATAGAGCTGGATCAAAGAGTAAGAACAAGGAGACCAGCTTGTGCTCAGAAGTTGTGGGAAATCCTTCAGGACTGCAGGAGAAGCTGTATCTCGTTCGATGAGTCAAGTTACCTAATGTGGACATTGTTTACCTGGGGAAGAGATTGCACTAAGGTGCACTGTTGGAAGAAGGCAAGCTGGTGGAGGCAGTTTGATGCTCTGGGCAATGTTCTACTGGGAAACCTTGAGTCCTGGTATTCATGTGAACGTCATTTCGACACATATCTAAACCATATTGCAAACCACGTACACCCTTCATACAGTAGCAACGGTATTCCTCGATGGCAGTGACCTCTTGCAATATGATAATGCACCCTGCCACACTGCAAAATTTGTTCAGGAATGATTTGCAGAACATGAGAAAGACTTCAGGGTGTTGACTTGGCCTCCAGAATCCCCAGATCTCAATCTGATCGAGCATCTCTGGGACGTGCTGGAAGAACAATTCCAATCCATGGAGGCCCCACCTCACAACTTACAGGACTTAAAGGATCTGCTGCTAATGTCTTAGTGCTAGATACCACAGGACACCTTCAGAGGTCTTGTGGAGTACAGACTGCAGTCGGGAGAGGAACAGGACAGTTCAGTATCAACCCAAGCTGATACTGTGTGGCTCTCATTCCTAGACTACCAGAACTACCTTCTGTGCATGCAGTTTTACAGAATGTCCCAAGTTGACCTTTGACCTCACAGTCACCTTCTTATTAAAAAAAAAATATACAAAAAAAAACAATACACAAAGGCCATTTTCTAGCATATAATGTTGCTTTAAATCATACATATAATTTCTGGAGTTGTTCACACAGCAAGTATGAAATATCTTTTTATTAAGATGTTAAGCAGTTCAGGTTGTATGCTGCTTAGTAATGTAATGCTGTATTTCCAGGCTATATTTGTGATGATCGGATCTCCCGCTTCGTGCTTGGGTACCAGCTGGGCACCCATAGAAAGGCACCTGGGTGTGCCAGCAACTGAGTGGCAGATCCCACGCACCCAGCGCTGTGTAATGGGAGCCGCCCCGGCGGCCTAATGGACTTCAAACAGCCAGTCACTTCATTCCAGTTCAGGGGGAGAAAAGTTAATTTCAAGGTTTGTTAGTGATCCTGGGGTGAATCTGAAGGGATTTTCGCCTGGAAGGAATTCAGGCTGCAAATCCGGACTCACCCTGGGCAAGGAGACGCGGTTCGGCGGGGTGGGGCGGGGGCATTAGCGGCCCACGATCGGGGAGGGGGGGAGGGGGGTACGGAGATAGCAGTCAGCCCTCGGGGCCTCATTGTCTACCCACTCCTTCCTGTGGCCCCAGGCCCCCCCCCCCCCACCAGCAAGACCAAATCAGCACAGCCAAGGGACGGGGATCATCCAATAATATGGGTGTTGTGAAAAGGTTATTACTTGGCCCATGAACAGTAACAAAGGGAGGGCAACTGGAAGAGTGGGGGGGGGGATAACCAGGCACCCACACATGAGGGATTCTGTATGCTGAAAATCATTCATGCTCCTTCCCCCCTAATGAAATCTGCCTACTTTTTCCCTTTGAGGGTCTTAGTCACTATTATTTACTTAAATACTGAAGAACAATGTCAACTAAATCACACCTCCCTCTCATATGTATGGTTTCTTAGCACAGATTCTCATTTTTTCTTCATTTTTTTAACCTAAAAGATTTCTTATTGCTGAGCATCTAATAAAGCATTTTCAGTTAGATTGTTTTTTTTTGTTGTTGTTGTGAGGATTAAGATCTTTCTAGTGATTTTCCAGCTAACTGGCCACTGGATCTTAGGTCAGACAAAGTGCATTGACTGCCCGAGGTCCTCAAACATTTAACTCTGACAATGGTCTCATCTGTAAACTTCGCAAGGCTTACAGCAAAGCAACCAAAATGGATGCTCTCACACTCGAGGGTCACAGTGAAGACACAGCATCCACTGATATGTATAGCAGGAAAAAACGACGGCTTCTTAAAGTCTTTCAATTATCGATTGATTCATTCTGTATGACGTGAATAACTGGAAAATCATAGTGTGTTTTGATCTGAACCTTCAAAGTATGATTTTTATTCGAGCTGGCAGTTACATGGTTTTCTGTGGTTACGCCACGGTATGGAACACAGTCATTCCGTGTATTGTGTCTCTTATGTAGCATTTGTTTGCAGTCTCTAAAACACTCTTTAAGTTGCCAAGCTACCAAACTCGTCTTGCACGCTGCTTTCAATAGGGGTTTATAGGTAAGGAAAATATGCGTTCAGCTAGTCTATATATATCTGGCTCACAAGAACAGGGGCAGCATGTCTGACATGTAGTTACTTGACCGTCATGCCCCCTGCTGGTCAGGCTGGACCGAGCGACCTGTGGCTGCACTGTGGTTGCATCCTTTTTGGCTGCTGTGTTGTTGCGCCCTGCTTCAGGCTTCACGGGAGGCCAGTGGTCACATCTGTGACAGTCTGTTTATACGCTGTAAGAAATACACAGCTAGGCAGATATGCGGCTGTTGGAGAGCAGGAGCACAGGCTATGTTTTTGGCTGGGCTTAGCTGTGGAGAGGTCTGGGGGTATATACTGGTGTAGGTGTGTGTGTGTGTGTGGCTGTGTTTGGGTGTAGTTCTGTGGTGTATTTGTGTATGGGCAAAAAAGTGGAGGGGGGGGGCAACAGGGGCGATTCTAGGATTCTAGGAATATGGGATGCCACCCCCCCGCCCCATCTCAGGTCTGCCATGATTGACCATGAGGCGGTTTGGGGAGGGTGGTCCATGATAAAGTTTTCCAAACTGGGGGGATGGGGGTACAAAATTAAAAGGGTGGGGTAACGTGTAGGAGTTACACTGTAAGCAGCTAATTGACAGTCAGTGGATAATCGTTAATTGGCCTCATTTATAAATTATGAAGTGTTAAGGGTATAAAACTTTAAATGGGATTCCCAGGTCATCCTTTATAAGTCGCGTGTCCCGTCGATCGGCCATTTTGGACTCTTAGCTTTAACTTAAGTATTTTTTGGCTTTTTCCGCAGCATATATGCGCGGGGAGGTGTGGTCACAGCAGGAATGGCCTCTGGACACTTCCTGTCAGGTCGTGTTGCAATTGGCAGGGAGCATCTTGGACACGTGGAGATGTGGGAAGCCCCAGGAGCACAATGGGCGGCCTGTTCGGCCCTGCTCACCACCGAGGGCTGATAAGGCGCGTGAGGTCGGGGGCCTGGGGGCTGACAGCGGCCCATTGTGCACCTGGGGGGGTTAGCCTGCCGCCCAGCCGGCTGTCGATGCTATCAAGCCACGTGTCTGCTTGCCTCCCCCACGTCTTGAGTGGCGTAAGATGGGGCGGTGGGTTTGTTGTGGGGGGGGGGGCACTCTTGACGAGTGGCAGGCTATCATCAGGGTACAATTTCCCAACGTCGTCAGACAGAACACCAAAGATGTGCATCCACTTGCAGATTGACTGGCGACAGATTTCGGAGAATGTTCTAGATCCTCTGGTCGGAGGCCTTTTCCTAATAGGGACAGACCTCTGAAATATTAGACCTCGGGCTCACAGAGGGTCAGACTTCCTGTCCGGATTTGTGTGGCACAGTCTGTCTGTAAAATCCATCATGCTTCCAAGAAACAAGCATGACTACTTTTTGCAAACGACATGTTTTTCATCTGAAGTTAATATATGTGCCCATGACAAATCTATTATTTTCAGATACTGGATAACCATCAGTATTAGATTTTAGGCTCCTTGCTGGGACTGTGATCAGCTGAAGGGGAGAAACCAAAACGTTACATGAAATCACATTGTTTCTCTCCACGGCCATTCAGAGCCAAGACATTCTCTATTCAGACTTTTCCCATCAAAGTTAATAACGCGCAGCCAGTCTAACGAAGAGCACTGACGTTCCTACCCACAGCTACGCTTTGATGAGCGCCAGGCGGCTGTGGATAAGCTCTCCCCTGGCTTGAATGAGAAAGCGGGCCTGCATGCAAAGCCTCACATTCTGTTCTTCTGGCTCTTGTAATTCCTCCTTCCTCGCTGCAAATCTGATCCACCTTTACTCCACGAGAAGGAACTTTTAAGGAGATACAAGGGGGGTCCGGATCTTTTCTTCCAGATCCACCTTGATTCCACATCTTCATAGGCGTGTGATATTGTGTTAGCTTGTGGTGATAGCAGGCATGGATTCGTATCTGGGACTTGGCGTGAGATTGGCCCATCCTGTCCCAGTCCACACATTGGGTGCTCGACTCGGATTGGCTGTGTGTGTCTCTTTCCTTGCTCCATGTGAAGTGGACATTGGCCAACCATACAGTAAAGAGACCCACACCAGTCTAGACGCACACTGATCAGTCATACTGGGTATACACAAGTCCCTCTGTGGGTCCTACATAAGGCAATTTTCCTATTTAATGTGAAACAATTGTTTTCTATGATGGATATTTAAATGTTTTGAATCACTTTACTTAAGGGCGCAGAAGTAATAAATAACAATAAATAATAACTCTGTGACTCTTTATGCTCAACTGGCTGGTTGAAACAAAACCTTCATCTGGATTTGTATTTTCCGTACCTGAACCTTCCACTTCTGCCAATTTTATTAATGAAATCATCTTGCTGTTGCTGATTATTTTTCCTTAGCATGTTTGTGTTCCCGGTCGATTTGTAGGCACCAAATCCAGCAGACATGTTCCAGTCCACAGGGATGATTAGTGGAACTGGGGGGGGGGCTCCTGGGGAGGGGTTAAGGGGTGGGATGCTGGGACATCCATCCCACGGGTAGTTCCAGGTTCCTCCTTTTGTCTCTCCACACTCCCCAGCGCCAGCTCCTTCCAAGAACGGCCAGGGCAACTAATTTCAAACAGTCAGGAGTCTGGGTTGCAGGAAATGGGCCCCACCAGGCTGAATTATCAGTACCTGCCACCCCCGGACAGGCCCCCCCACCCCAGCCCTGCTGTGACACATGGGGCACCGCGCTGGGCACCACGCTGCTTTTTGGCCTCGGTGTGGCCCGCTTTCGGAGGGGCGGGGGCTGTGGATTATTTCTATATTGAGATCCACGGTGCATTGGGAAGGTGACATGCCACACAGACTGTCTGATCTCATAATCTGCAGCTCATAAACTCTCCACACAGGAAGTGTGCCCCCCCCCCACATGGCTTTGAGGGCTGTAGGAGGCCTCCACTCCACATATTACAATGCCTCCTAATGCGTCAAGAGCGGGCGCTGGGGGTCCAATAACCAACCACCCTAGGTTCTTCCTGTATATCCAAAGTGACTTTATACAGCTGACTAATTTACACAAACAATTTAAGACTTTACAACAGCAGGCAAGAGGACTGACAGCATCATTTAGTTACTTATTTGCTTGTTTAGTTGCTAAGACGATTGCATGTCCTGCGTGTCTCTCAGGTTTGCAGTGTTAGATGTAAAGATGAAGAACCTTTTTGAATATAGCCTGACCCCCCCCTTCATCTTCCAATTCTCGGGGCACATGGAAACCTGTAGTTTTGGTCACACTGACAACATAAAAGCAGCCTTGCAGTACTCTGTGAAGCACCATATTACAATTACAAAGTCTTCAAAACAACACTGCTTTTTTCATCTTAAATAGAAATCAGAGGCTCATATTACACTTTCAGGTTCTCCTTGCCCCTTTGTTCCCTGAGAATAATTTCATAGGAATCTCATCATTTAGATTATTGGCTCATTCTTTCCTGTCCGTCTTTCCTCATTCGAGGGGCGTCCTACGCTACCACGAGACTCCGTGGAAGGGGCAAGACCGAATGATCATTCAAAACTCATTTCATATGTAAAATGCTTATATCGTTCAAAATCGACACTGGAGATGAAACGGAGCGTCATCGTTGATTTCTGGCAAGCGGTCTCCGAGAACAGAAGAACCTTTTGAACAATCGGAGCTTGACCGCATTCCGTGGCCTCCCAAACAGTCAGGGACGGCGCTTTCTTCTAAACACTTTGCTGCGCGGTGGAGTCGCTTAAATGATTCAGAAAGGCAAAGCGCTGCCAGCAGGAAGATGACATATAGACTTTCCAGGGCCGTGCTTTTTGCAGACCCTTTATGAAACGGGATACTTTATAAATCTGAATATCAAAGTTCATTCACTCCTTTGAGGAACGCCTCACATCCACGGACACGAGTGACAGAACCGTTTGTGCGGAATCCGCGCTTTCTGTCCGAGTGCGTGTTTAGGAAAATAAAAACAGATAAAGAATCAAATGGGGCTGAAATAAGGGGGCGGCTTGCCTCAGGGTGCCGTGGATAGAGCTACATTGTGTGTGAGATGCAGAGGACGGGGCACATGTGGAACCGGCGAGCCCGACGGGCCGCCTCGCTCCATAAATCATCTTCTCAACCGCTGTGAGCCACTTTGACCAAGGGAGCGGCCTGTGGCCGGACTGGGCCGTGACCCGGGGAGCGGCCGGGCTACTTGCTGCTCCGCACAAATGCGATTGGACACGGTTCTCAGGATGATGGAGGGTGCTCGATTTGACATGCTGACCATTTCGAAATCAGCCCCCCCCCACCCCCACCACATTCGGCCGCACGGCGCTTTTTCCGCCTACGTGTCCACATGCATTCCATGATTCCACCACAGTCCGATAAGACTGAAAAAAAAAATGGATCTTGTTCTGCTTTCAGGTGCGTGGCTGATATCACTGTGCATGCACATGTCATTACGTTATTTCTCCTTTTCTTTTGTTTTTGTAGCTGTCCTACAGTCCTATTGAAAATACTATGATTGGAGGGCAGGGATTATTCAGGGCTCATTTGTTCCTATTAATCAAGTTTTTATTTAATCCCTACTTCTGTTTCAACAGTTATGTTTGCAGAAATTCCAAGCAGAGCAAATCTCCATTGCCCACTGCCTGGCAGGGAACAACTACAGGCAAATCACAAATCTATTGGCTCATTGTAATGTGATTTTATAATTGCCTCTTTAAATAGGAACCACAGGGGTTGCCCTCCCAGCTTCCGTAGTTCTGCTCTCCACATTCAATTTGTTCCCATAGGCCCCTGCTGCTGGGGTAATTGCTGACCTGAGCCCCCTCACCACACCCCACCCCAGTGCCTCCGTGAACTTGCTTCAGCATGTGGGGGCTAAGAATGTCCACTGAGAGAGGTCACCACCCTCTCCCCCCCCCCCCCGCCCGATGGCCGGAATCTGTCTCGTCATTGGTCAGCTTGCCTGGGCCTCTCCTGGCCAGGTGTTGCACCTCAGACCATGTGAACATGCACACAGGGAAGGGATCGTCCTGGTGATTAAATTATGCGACGGGGCTGCAAGCAGATTAACAGTGAAACAACCACCGAGTTGGGGCAATTACATGCTGAAAAGAGAAGCAACTGGATCTAATGAGGAAGGAGTTGATGCTTAAATCATGTGAGTCTGGTCCTACTTTGAAATGGTAGGTGTGCTATAAAGCAGAAGTAAAAAAAAAAAAGGTGTAAGCACTTCGACAGCGACCTCAAGCACATGTTCACAAAGTCACGAGGCATCTGCGTTCCACGCATAAAAAAGGACACTTCAGTTTGGGATCAGACACCGGACCTTTCTGGGGACACGATGGACAGAGATAGATGGTCAGGGTCACCAGCTTCTTCTGGAACAAAGGGCCCCCACACCTTATCTTTAACCCTCAGCGGCCAATCGATTCGCTGCGGCCCATTACTCATCGCCCGCGCCTGACGAGAGGTTTTCATCGCCTTCGTGCGGCTGCGGTGCCGCATTGTTCCCCGGCGTGGAGGTGTTTATTTACGGTGCCTGACGGGTGCAGAAATGGGGGAGCCGTTTCTTCTGAGCCATAAGTTACTCTGCAGAGATGAACTATGCATCAGAGCTGGCGTACGAAGGAGCCGCAAGCTCACGATCATGGGCTCGCCAGCTCACGTTTCATGTTCATGTGAATATTTAATAAATCCTCCGAAGTAAATATGACTTTCTACTTGTTATTTTATTTCAGTGCTTTGCTTACTTAGCAAAGGGCGAGGGATTAAGTCTAAGAAGCTAATGAAAAGGGTTAGCTATTTCCTTACCTTGCTGGAGTCACTGCACTACATGGGGACTCAGAATAACACTGAAAAACACATAAACCTGCAGTGTAACCGTACAGTTATAAGCAATTGCCAAAATGAAGCATTGATGGAATGTTCCTTTGGAAAAGCATCAAGCAGAGGCCTATACAGTTAGTTAATAGTCTGTGTGTTTGTGTGTGTGATTGTGTGCATGTGTGTACGTGTGTCTGTGTGAGTATGAGTGTGTCTGTGTATGTGTGTCGGTGTATGCGTGCGTGATGGGGTAGGGGGGCAGGGTGTAATCTAAAGGTAGAAGAAGCATCACAGTGGTCAGGGAGGTGTGCGAAGGACTTTCCAGCTGAAGGCCCTGCTGTTGCGCCCTTGAGCGAGGAGGTTGACCCTGATAAAGTCTAAAACTGGCACTTAGGTTGAAAACCTTGGCAAGGCAATGACAATAACAATAGAATAACAGTAGGACAAAAGCTGAAAGGGGTGAGTGTACAGGTAGGGGCTAGAGTGACATCACAAGGGGGGCATCCCTGCTAATGTAAGCCATTAGGAGAGAGCTCAGGGGATCCCCAGTTCCGGTATGATTGGGATCAAGGCCCTGAGGGCTAGGAACAAAGTCTGTCCTTTTGTTTAAGAGCATTACCTACTGCCACATTAACTCCAATGTAAAAGTCAGCAGGGGCCATGTTTGGGGCTGGGCTGGTGGTTTTGTTAATATTGCTCTACTACAGGGTTTTAGAGCCACATGGAGTCAGACAGAATGAGTATGGAGTCATTGACGTGGAACCCTAGTGTTTGGTGCATCTCCAGATCTCGACATGTGACTCCTCCACCTATAGCTGCCGGCCAGTTCTGGTCGTCACCTCTGGAGCTCTTAATCCAGCAGGCTGGACCAGAGGCTCTTGTGGTCGCCCTCACACGTTTGAGGGAAATGTTAATTGTCCGCTAAGCTGCGCCAGATTGGCTGATGGCCTTTAATGCCGCAATCCCCCATTGCTTATCTGAGCTGTGATTCTTATCCTCCTTGCAGGGGCTAGTCTTTGTAGGGTCTTAGGTGATTGTCGACGGGCCTGGCGAGGGGGCCGTTGCTCCTTAACATGCGCTGAGCTTTTCTCCCTCTTCATCTCACTCCATTGTCCTGTTTTGTCTGCAGGCCATTGAGCCGCAGTCCCATTGTCCTTTTCACGTAGGAACACAGATGTGCTCTTAATTCGTATAATTCATCCCACCCCCCACTCCGAAAAACTTAAGCCTGTATCGTAGCCGTGATCCCAACTGCTGTTTTGGCAAACAACCATATGTACAATGCAGGATCAAATGGAAATGGGGGGCGGTGGGTGGTATTGTTTTGCCAATTGTGCCAGCGGTTGACGTGGAGCTTCATGGAGAACTTCAAAGCCTTTCCAGCACCTCAAATCTCAGCTCCCCACAAGCCGTCTCTTGAATGTAATATTGATGTGTCACTGCTTCCAGCACATTGTTCTCCTTCCCAAGGTGGAGATAGACCTGCAGCAGCCTCTGAGGTAGTGGGAGATGCTCTTCTTCACCAGTGTAAACATCGCACCAACACCCCCGCCACTTTCTTACCATACTTTTAAACTCTGCCAAAACAATTTAAAGCAGCACATAATGCAAGCTTACACATGAGAAGTAATTACAAATTAGCGCTTTGCAAATCTATAGGCAATTACTTCATAAGACTAGGCAACAACATTTAAGACTAAACAATCTCGAAAGTTATAGTCTTTAAAACAGACACATAATGAAAATCAATAACAATACAATAAATACAAATGCAATAATTCAATGAGAACTCCCAATGAAGTTAATAAATAAATACATACACAATAGATACACAAACACTTAATCCAAAGACAACCGAACTCTAGTCACATACGAAATATCAGATTTGATGGCATGATGACATGCAGGATGGTGACAATTTTTTCAGCAAAGTGTTTTTTACCCTGAGATGGGTTGGCATCCTGTCGTAGGGTATTCCCTACCTTGTGACTGATGGTTATGGGATTGGCTCCGGACCCCCCGACCCTGCATCGGACAAGCAGGTGTAGAAAATGGATGGCAAGAAGGGTGAGGCATTTATTCAACTTCAGTCATACATGCAAACACAATATGCGTAATGTCACAATGAGTGATGATCAGCCATAGATTGTAGGAACAGTGAGAAGACTTTCGTTATTGTGAGGCGACATCGCCGTAACGTAAAGGTTCCAGTTCTCATGTGGCGAGTGCGAATACTGCCAACGGAAGAACAATAAAGGCGTCTAGCAGTGTTCTAGAAACTGCTGCTACTGGCATGTCATATAAATACGAGAGAAGATCCAAAGAGGTCAATCCGGTATGAAAGATGCTGGGACAACTGGAAATGGTGTCAGTTAATGAGTTGGACTGGTCACCCAAAGGTTAGAGTTGTAGCTAAACAAGCAAATATATTCCAGGCAGCTCTCATGCATCATAGTGCTACAGCAGCAATTCATAACTGAGGAGGAATTCCGACTATTTTTAACTCGGGTTAATTCCGAAAGGGCTTTCCCACCAAGTCCGAGGGGCAGACAGCTGAACCATCTGCCGTCGAAGGCCATTTGTGCCCACTGATGGCACAGAGTTAAAAACAAAACAATGCGGACAATCAGCCCAAACAACTTGTTAATGAATTTATGGGCCAGGAGCAAAATAAAACTACAGCACCCCTTCTACAGCCTTACGTGGTTGTAAACATGTATTAACTAGATAACAGGACTTGTTTGGAAGCATTTAAGAGAGACAAAGCGTTCATCCCCACAAAGGAAAGAGAAGTACAGAGAATAGAGCAGATTCCATTTAACAGATGAGGAGCTTCATAGAGATGGAAAGGAGCAGGCTTTAGGTGGGGGTGGGGCAGGGGTGGGTGGTGATAGCCCCCTGGTGCCTTCTGATAGACTGTAAAGTGTTTGAGGGAGGGAAGGGCTGTTATCTTGGCTGGAAATTGTGGCCATGCTAATTTGCTTGCTTCGGCAAGCGTTAATTAGGCCCATGAGCTGTTGCAGGGGTGAACCCGCCCGCCGCCCGTCAGGTCAGAGAAAGACTGCCCATTTGTGACATGCAGAGTTTCAGCTTCAAGTGGACGTTACAAAATGACACTCTGGGGAGTGAGGCACACAAGGAGCCTCCTGACCCTCTGGTGTCTGCTGGAACTGCCTCCCTCACTCAGAGAGAGTGGACAGAGCGATGCTAGGGTCACCGGACCGGATACCTGGCTGCCCCAAGTGAGCAAAGGCAGTCAAGATGCTGGCTTGTGAAATGAGCACTCTGGAGATTGCGCTCCCACATCTGGCAGGCATGTTTTTGTGACCTCACACCAGGGCAGCCAATAGGATAGAGCTTAAGGCGCTGAAATCCCCAAAATGTACTGTTTCAAGTCCCAGATGCGTGTCACCTTTATCTGTACAAAGGCCGTTCTCTCAATGGCCTAGTAGAGAGGAGCAAAATTAATTCCTTTAACACAGCAGATCTTGTTTGGAAGCAGACAGTCTCAGTGGTCGTTCTGAGAATGTTATCTGACAGTAGGTTCCCTCTGTTTGAACCAGGCTTAGCACACTAAGACCTGATATTACCATTCCAATAGTCATACACCAGTTCTGGGGAGGGGTGGGGGG
>JABFEA020000046.1:11830673-11849427 GCA_019775915.2 Cyphomyrus plagiostoma
TCGCTAATTAAGGCCCCCTAAAACTCAGCGACACCCCCCCCCCCCCCAGGAATACACAGCTGAAGATTTGAAGCAATAAACACATCAAAGCCGTTTTCATTATTAAAAGACGTAGAAAATTTTCAGCGTCTGACTGTTTGGATGTTTACGTTTTACTTTTTGCTAGGCATTTTTTATTTTCTGTTTTTTTTTTTAAATTAAGGTGCAAGCAAGAAGAACATCAAACATCCAACAATGAGAGAAGTAGAACAAAAATCAGACAGCATGGGGTTTAAGGATATACTTTGCTAGAGTAATAAAAGTAATTATAATAATAATGCAGCGTTAATTGATTTTTTCTATGTACGTCTTTTTTACGTATACGTCATGATTTCTTTGCAGCTAAACATGTACACAGAAGTCACCTCAGAAGCAGCCAGGCGGTTCTCCACACTGTGTGACCTTAACCGCGCTTCTTGAGGCTCCGCATGGACATTTTACCATGTTGTTATTGTTTTGCGCCTTAAAAGAAGAATTAAGAAAGGAGCTCGGAGTGTGTTTTATGAGACTAGCGGCAGAGTCCATAATTCTCTCTCAAAGGCGGCTGGATTAGTCGTTCCCCTACCTCCTCGTGGACCGGAATGTAATAACCTCTCCGCGGCTCCGTAATAAAAGGCAGCCCATGCGCAATGAAACGTTGATTATATGCATATTAAAAGCACTTCATCTGGAGTTCTGCTCACAAAAGCCGGAACACAGTCACAGAGAGGGTCCCTCTCAGCCTGAGACCAGAGATTCCCCCACAATAATTGTAATTTGGCCATAAGTAGCTTAGGCTCTTCGTTATCCCCCAATGGCGGAGCAGGGGTAAAGGACACAGGAGCAATAACGGTGGGGATTATTGTGTTTTTGGGCGGTGGGGGGGGGGGTTCACCTCAGCCACTCGACATTTGCTTCAGGTCATCCGTGCCTAATTTCACCCACATTCGGCTCTGAACAAAGGTGCGACCGCCACCCCTCGCTGGGGGTCCGGTGTGTGCAGAAAATACACCCCCCCAAGCTCGCTGGTGTGCGACACCCCCCCAGCGGTCACTTCTTCTGCACGGTCGGTGCAATAATAGTGCTTTTCAGGGATTTATGCATGTGTGCCAACCATGTGTAAAAACACTCCCATGCCAAAAAAAAGCACTCTTTTAAACCTTTTCAATTACATTAACTTAACAACAGAAGAACAGATACAAGCCTCCTTCCCAAAAGGGCAAAGTACATCGACGAGGACCGTGACATATGGGATTTACCTTACTTAGGCAGTAAATAGCAGCTAATGGATTTTATATGCAGTGAAATGACACTCAGATCTGCCAATGAATACCCACAATGGGGGCATTATGCTTCTGCATACATGAGGACGTAGAATTGTGATACATTATTTGGTCATTTTTCTCCAGTCTACTGCTGTCCAGCAGTTGTTGCTTCCGCTGGCGTGAAGGAAAACTTCTGCATTTCGGAGCGAAGAAGAACTTCTCAGCGCCCTTAGGAAGTTAAAGACCCCACACTGTGCAGCGAGGAAGCTGGGAAAGATGGAGATCAGGGGCTAGTTTGCGGGACAGGAGCCTCGCGGATCCCCTTCCCCTTCAGACTGAGCCAGCGGGTGAATGAACCACCCCGAACGGGACTGTCAGCCGTCGCCGCCCTTGAGGAGTCGCCTGGCGAGGAACCACCCTGGGGCTGGAGTGGATGAAGGTGTAGAGCTGCAGGACATGCGAGATGGCTTGACCTGAGCTCTCAAGGCCCCCCAGGGTGATCCTGCACCAACATGCGTCTCCCAAACCCAACCGGAGGCTTAATCCCTGCCCCAGACGCCATCGCACCTACAATAATCCCACTTCCTCCCAAATTTTTTTTTTTTTCCATATAGGGTCAAGAAAGAAAGGAAAACTGTGTCTGCTCTCATGAGAGCAGCGGTGACTTAGGATGGAGTTCAATGGCAGGAGAAAACAGGGGACGCCTCCCGCCAACCAGCCTAATAAAGTGAAGGAAAGGGAAAAAAACCAGCCGCCTTTGGCCGCCATTTTCTGGTCGCTTTTCTTCCCCTTTTTGTCTGCAGCAGAAAGGCCTACAGACGCTGACATTATTTGTGGTTAGGTTAAGATGGACTGAGGCGCCTATTATTCCCCATTTGTTACTTTCCCATTGATGGGCTCCTTTTTTTGTTTCTTTCACCCGCCGGCCTCCCACTCCACTGATCTCCAGCCCATGGTGCCAGGCGCTGAAAGAGGGCACCTTGGCTCTGAGACCGGGCCCCTTTTCACCGAGAGCCGGGGGCACCCTGGGTGGGGTTGGCTTCCGGCCGTGGCGTCCTGCACTTTCATCCAGCATGGAGTCTCTGCTTAAGTCAGGAAGAGTGTGTGGGGGGGGGGAATCTCCATACCTGAGATGCTGTTTCCTGTTGCTGCCCCGACAAGTTTGGCCCAGAAGAGCTGGAAGTGCTGTATGACGCTCAACTGTCTCGCTTTTAATATTCAGCAGCTTAATGTGGAGGGGAAAGATTTTGTGTTTCTGTGGCATTTGCCACTTTTGCCAGCAAAAAAAAAAAAAAAAAACATTTGCACGTTTGCACAGCAAAAAATATATATATATATACATTGAACTTAATATAGTTGTGTTTTCAAATCCAGTCGTCACGACGTGCAGGGTCGACGGATAACTGGAGGGCTGGCGTTTGCGAAACAGAAGGGGCTTTATTGAACCTAAACAAATAGGGACAGAAAATTAACAAGATCGCGAGGGATCAGAATGAGAGGACCAAAACAGGGTAGGACACAGCCTAACAGGAGGAGCGCCTATTAAATGATTGGACTACCATTAAAACAGATACCTAGATTAACACAAGGCAACAAGCAACAGGTGTGGTCCATCAAGCGGATGTGAGGGAGAAGACAGGGTTAAGCAGAGGTGACGGGCAGGACGTGACACCAGTCCTTGGGGATGCCCAGACAGTCCTCATGTTTGCTCCCGCCCAGCTCCTAACACACCTGTACAAAGTATTCTACATTCTTGATTGTTTGGTTCAGGTGTGAGGGAACGAAAATGTAGACTGACTGGGGGTCCCTGAGGACTTGATTGAGAAACAATGTACTACACCTATGTATGCTACCTCTTTCATAGCATCCGCACATATTTTTTTGGAGAACTTGCTCCAAACATGAGAGAATTATGGGTAGACTCAGGTGTTGTTTATAGGGGATGGAGTCATGTTACAGGCAGGGACGTTTCAGGCTTGTTTGACAGCCCTCATCCAAACATCTGCAAACATGCAGGGATCGCACAGCACATTCAATGGGGTCTCCCCCGGGGGCTGGGAATGGTGGTTCTGCTGCTTGTATGTGGTGGGGAAGCACAGATGGCTTTTTAATCTCCTGCCAGCTCCTCCACTCTGCTCCACACTAACGCACCTGGTGGTCTGTATAGAGCAGTTACGGAAATGGCCACTAGTGTATACTGTTGTTGAAAGATGCATCTTTTCGTATGAATATTTGGAGCAAAACTCAACAAAATCATTATAGTCTTTAGTTTCTGTAGTTACGGATAAACCCGATAACCATCTCAAATTTTACAGTTCTTTTGCATTCACAATTTCTATAAAAAGGATCTCCGGCCATTTGTCTTTAACCATTGTGGCACATACTTCAAGAGAATGAAAAATTCTTAATGAATCCTGGGCTTTTTGGTCCTTAATGAAGGTGCAGAACCAGGTGATAGACGAAGGCCAAAGAGAAAGTCAGCATCTTGAGTTATCAGGGCAAAGAGACTTTTATCAGCTGTCATGGCATCAGATGAAAAGGAGAAAAATAAAGTGTAGAGACAGACTGTAATGTCTGCTACCACAAATTGCAGTCTCATCAAGTGGAGCTGTTGAAGGCTAAGTTGTGACGGCTCTAGGTGTACACTCCTGGACAAAAAGATGGGCCAATGCTTAATGTTTTCTTTGACCGTGAGTGTTGTTGTCCATTGAGGGCGGTGTTACATTTGCTCAGCATGTTACGTCTACTGGGAATTTTGCAACTTCAGCAATTATGTGCCTTTGGACCAAGGTTGTCACACCTTGAGGTGCTGCAGGGTTTGGGGGGGAGTATTTTACTCTAGGGGTGTCCGATAAGTGGCCCCAAGCTTTGCACTCAACTATGTGTGTGTGTGTGTGTGTGTGTGAGTGAAAATTGTTTTGTTTTTCTTACAATCCTTCAGTTTCCACAACAATATCCTACATTTTGTTGACCCCCAGCCCCCTGCCCACCCAGCACTACCAGCAGCCAGGCTGGATGAGGCCCAGAGGCAGCATCGTGCCCAGAGCAGGGGCCATGGAGGGAGGCTTGGCTCGAGGTGGCAGGTACTCTTCACCCAGCCGAGCGGGGGGCCAATTCCCAGCACTCCATCCTCCTGCTGCTAGAGAATTTGTCATCCTTTTGGCGTCCGTCTCTGTGCCGCCAGCCACGGGGTCCCGATGAGATGTGGGAAAACTCGATTAGGCCCCAGGATGGATGAGACAGTGGCAGAGGCAGAGCAGGACCCNNNNGTCAAAGCTCTGCTAACCTGAAGCGAGTCAGGCCATTCAACATTTTATTCACAGTGATAAAAGCACCTTCAGCATTAACTGTCAAACCCGCCAGCACCAGCAGGTCCATGTTTGGCCAGTTGGGGGCGCTCTCCGCTGCCACACTGACCCAATAAGTTCTCCTCCTGTCTTTTTTGGAGAGACATAAAATCACGTCCGAAAACAATGACTTCTCTACACCTCTGTGCCAGCATCTTAATTAGCAAAAAACATAAAAAATGTAACCTGACTCCAGCATGGCCTATGAAGATGGAGATCATGTGACTGTAGTACCTGGACAACTGGGTCTGTTCAGATGCAATTGAGTGGCACGATCTAGTCTGTAACTTACTTCTTTGGCTCATTGTTTTGGGTGACACATTTGATACCATGTGACAATGATGCAATTTTAGCATTGATGTTACATCATAGAGGCTAACAGACTGTCTACCAGCATCCGTGAACATCCTGAACCCCCCCAACGACCACCTCTGTACATTTTTTTGACTCCCCCTACCCAATCTTTTTCCCATCAGGCCCTGTTCTGCCAAGTCAGTGAAGTATGAAGGTTGTTTGCTGGGTGGTATTTGGTCTGTCTTTGTAAACTTCTCAACCCTAAAAATGTTTAACAATGGAGTCGCGGGCCCTTTGCTGTAACAGCTGCAGGGGTTTTAACTGGGCGTGTGATCGTTCAAATGGCCGCAAATAATCCCGCTGACGTATAACGATAATTGGCGTTTTTCTGGCGTTAGTCTGTGATAGTGCGTGCAGCTCTTATAGCGGTAAATGACATTTCGTGTTTTATGGCTTTACATGTTCGCAGTGTTTTTTCTTTCTAGGAAATCCCTTTGTTGTTTAATTTATATGATTAGTCATTTACTGTACTACTTATAAAGGTAGCAGCTGACGGCGCATAACTTTATATGTACAGTTTTATAATTTGAGTAAACTGAGTACTCTTGATGACACGGAATAACATAAAACATAACGTGTGCAAACAGGGAACAGTCACATTTATGAAAATAAGTGTTTTCTCGTGGCTTACGTCAACAGTGCTGTGATGGATCGCAGTTTAATTTGAAATCGTATTGGCAAATATATATTGGTCTTACAGCTCACATTGATGGCTGCTTTATAATGCTAGTTATGCAAAACAAATGCGTGCGAAAATAGAACTATTCTGTGCATGCTGTAAATAACAATACATTTACTAATTTTACTAGAATTTTAGTAGGATTATCTAAACAGTTATAATTCCAGTTAGGCGTGACTTGTAGTTTGCCACTGTGAAGTCTATTTATACTGAATGACGCATCTAATCAACTCAGTTTTACGTATTGTAACAACTTATTTCCAGCTCAAATCACACTGGTAAGAAGCTAGCCCCATCTATTGGAAAGTTGTAAAACTGCATGCGGAAAAATACTTTCAAAATAATGTTGTGAGGATGCTTACATCTGTTGCTGAAGTAGTTCAAATCTAAAATTACTCTTTGGCATGATATAGATTTTGGTTTGCATGCAGGGACCCAGTCCGCTCCTCCACGATGTTTGTTGCCAACTGACAGACATTAACACTGGAAGACTGAAGTAAAAGTCACATGAACGAAGATCCTGGTGAAGTTTTGATAAGCACACTTGGAAGCATGAAGGAGACACAGCCATTAGAGGATTCATTGAGTTACTGGTTTTACTGGTTGCGACCAGAGATATATATATTATAACATAAAGTCACTCAAAATCTATTTATACCTCTATCTCAGTTATATTTCTCATATTTCGTGTTCAGAGTTTCATACTTTATATTTATTTAGTCCAAATATTAAAACTGTGACATGCTACAGAAGTAACATAATAATTTTTGTTGAAAAATCATGATTGATTTTATTGGAACGTTATTTAATTTTGTAACACTTACACTGATGCTACAGGATACCTTACTCATGTTCTTCGGGTCTTCTTCCCCAAGGCTGCAACAGCACTTTCCCATGACAATAGTTCAATGTGAATGTTTTGTTCACAGGTCTATCTTACTTATATGTTGAGGGAGGGTTAAGATGTTAAAAGGACGCAGGTCAAAAGGCAAGAACGATGGTGGCATTGTTGCACTGGGTGGAGTCTGACCACTTGTGTTCGTCGACGACAGTTAGCCTCCTGCCATCTTCGTCGGAAAACTGAACCTCTAACTTGACTGCCGGACACCGCATCACCACACAGTGTATGGAGACTTTTCCGTTCATTTCGTGAAGGGAGCAGCTCTTCGTTCTGTGCCTCTTGTCTCCTGTAGACACATGATCATCGTTTGCTGCACGTTCAGGACACACCAGCTCCTCCCGGTTCAGTAACATCAGGCCGCGCCCTTTCAAAGGCTTTGGCTCAGCGCAGTGAATCTTCTCCACGTCCGACATCAGCAAATCGGCATCTGTGAGCCAGTCGTGGAAATCGCGGACGTGGCAGTCGCATTTCCAGGGGTTGCCGTGCAACCGCACAATCCGAAGGGAAATTAAGGGTATGAAGAATCCCTCTGGGAGGGCCTGCAGGTCGTTGTCCGAGAGGTAGAGCTTCTCCATTTTTTCCTGATCATCAAACAAGTCTGCCTCCACACTGCTGATGTTGTTTTTGTCTAGGTGAATGCTTATCAGATTAGCGAGTCCAGTGAACGCTGCTGCAGGCAGAGCTAGGAGATGATTCGCAGACAGGCTGAGGTGCTGCAAGCATGTTAGGTTTCTAAAGACATCTTCTGGAATAGTGGAGAGTCGATTTTTGGCCAGAACCAAGTCAGTGAGGAGTGACATGTGTTGGAAAACTCCAGTGGAGAGTTCGACAAGCCGGTTGTCCTCCAAATTCAGCTCTTTGAGGTTTGGTGGGAATGTGCCTGGCGCTATTTTGGCAATAAGATTGCCCCGGAGGTGTAGCTTGCTTAGATGTTCCAGCCCTGATAGGAGGTTCAGATGAAGAACTTCAATTTTGTTCCCCTGCAGTCCAAGTTCTCTTAGACGAGGCGTGTTGATGAATGTGTCTGGGTGGAGAACACTTATCAGATTGTGGTTCATTCTGAGTGTCTCTAGCATAAGGAGGCTATTAAAAATATCTTTATCCAGTGTTAAAACCTTGTTTTCGGAAAAGTCTAAGGAACGGAGCCAGAGGAGGTGGCTGAATAACAGCCTAGGGAGCTGATCGATGGCATTGCCCTTTAGTTGCAAGATTTCCAGCTTCTGTAGCGAAGCAAATATGCTGTCATCCAGGGTTTTGAGCTGATTGTAGTTGAGAAGCAGCTTGGTAAGATTGCCCACCCTTTTGAAGGTTTCTGTGCCAAGCACCTTGAAGTTATGGCTGCCACTGATTTCCAGTTCTTTCAGCTCCACCAATTGGTTGAAGGCCATCTCAGAGACTCCATTGAGGAGATTGTTAAGGAACATCAACTTTGTGAGGCTGGAGTTAGGTGGGAAGGATTCTGGGTGGATGCATTTTATGCTTGTCGTCATGATTACCAACTCCTGGACCTCAGACGATAAGTTTTGAGGCATGTCCTTGAGAACGTCTTCTGAGCAGAAGACTTTTGATGGAGTGAAGCACTGACATCCTTTTGGACAACAATCAGCATGGTAGGATAGTTGGAGGAGCAGAAATACAGAAATCCCAAATGCCCTGGTCATTTTTTTCACCTACAAAATGCAACATAAAAGTTAAGAGCAATTGCAGGTTCTTTCAAACATGAAAAACATCATATTTCTCAAATCAAGTGTCAGTTACCTGTGGTCTGTACTGCTAAGCGGGGTTACTGGCTCATCGGGGTAACTTGTTGGATTTAAGGTAGTCTGGGCAAAATGTAAGTGAATGAATATGAAATCCATTTAAACTGTGGTACCTTAAATCCGACAAGTTACCTCGATAAGTCAGTAACCCCGCTTCATAGTACAGGCCACAGGAGTACAATTCATCTGATCTCCTAATCATACTCACGAAAGAACCAAGATATCTTGCACATGCCTTTATCAATGTATATGTTTGAATGTCTTTGATTGAAACACAGAGGAAAGACAGTCTGATAGCAATAATCAAAATAAGATTGAAATGCCAAGCAGTTCTGAGAAAAGCACTTATTTTAAAAGCTTTCAACAATACAGCAGATTTTAAACAATGGAATCTGAAGAGTGTAAATTTCATTAAATTTCAAAATTCAACAAGAAGTCTTACCTGAATGCTATAGCCCCTTCAATGAAAAGCGACATAATATTTTAATGTACTTTGACTGAACCAGAGTAACTGTTAGTGCAGTCTGCAATCCAGCAACACTCAGAACTTTGGGAAGGGTCAAAATGCCGCTCACCAATGAACTTGAGGGTGTGTCACATTGGTAAACACTGGGAGGTTTTGTTTAACTAGCTATTATTTGCTATGAATATGTGAATGCATTTTTATGTCTTTGGGATCAGTCTTATTGGTAACAGAAGGGGCCAAAATATTGTATTTTTGTTAATAAGCTGAAAAATTTGTTTTTGTGTATTTCCATTGAAAAGAAATAAAAGGAGGGTGTTTACATTTGTGGAGAAAAGGTAGTGATAAAAAATGTAAATACTGACGGCTAACCTGAACTTTGTACCCCACATCTGCTGGAGAGCACACCGCTCACTGTCTGTCTGCTGCTCAGTGTCTGTCTACAGCTCAATGTCTGTCTACAGCTCCTGTTGGTCTATTGAAACTGGAAGCTTTCTTTGCTACATGAAACATCTGTGTTTACTTCATTTGTATTGCTTTATGCGATATAATAACCAGTATAGTAAAATGAGAAATTAGCAATGTAGTGTTTAAATGCTTTTAGTTACATTTTTTTCTCACAAAAAAACTAGACTTAAAAACACAAACAATAAGATGTTTATTCATAAAAAAAAAGAAAAAGATCACAATTATTTAAACAGCATGAGACAAAATATCATCAGAGGAAGGTAAGGAAACTATAACCTAATGAAAAAGTTGAACTTCTTTGCCATGTTGTGTTTAACATTCACAAATAATGTGATGATGAACAATGTTTTACATCCAAATTCCAGAATTTAAGCAAATGAAGTAGCCTAGCTACTCTAAAACAAACCACCAAACCTGGACTGGCCATCCGCTGTACTGACATTTTCCTGATAAGTCTGTGGGCGACCAGAACTCCCCCGCCCCTCACTGATAAAAATCATCATCGGCATGTATGTGTGAGGGGCCTATTTTGGCAAAAGTCCCGGGGTAATTTTCAATCCCTGTCCAGTCCTGAGCAAAGCCGTCTGCATTTCATCTCTTCACTTTGACAATTAAGATGTGAATGTTACTGGCCTCATATCCATTAATATAACATATTTCAGATTCAATTACTTAGCGATTGACTAAGATGCTAATTTAATGATGGGCAAAAACAACGTAATCCAGAATTCTACATTCTTAAAACGAAAACCATTCCGTATTTTTCCCAGTTACTGTGGTACTTGGACATTGGCTGATGTTAATGAATCCTTGCTAAAGTTTGACAGGCAATGCTTTCTGTCCACGCTTCATCCGGAAAAGGCAACAGAGAATGGTAATTGAGATCACCGAGGTGGAGATTGCAGTGATGGCGATGAGGGTGATAGCGCTGAGCAAGCCTCGTTTATAACGGCCCAGACCCTTGTCAGTCAGCTTTGCAATATTTATCCCGCTCAAATTAGGGGGTGTTTGGCAGACGACTGAGGTGAGGTTTGGCACCTTGGACGAATGGGCTTGGAGCCAGTTTCTCAAAGGAATGATATCATGGTCACATCTCCAGGGGTTTTGAGAAAGCGCTGTCTCAGTGTCCTGCAGTGAGTTCAGGAGTTCTGTGGGAAGGTTGTACAAGGAGTTGTCATGCAGGTTAACGCACCTCAATCTGGGCAGGTTGTGAAAAATTCCCCGTGGCAGGGATTGGATTCGATTGTGCCTCAGGGAAATGTTGACTAGATTGTTCAGATGCGCAAAGGTGCCCTCCTCAAGGCTGACCAATTGATTTGTGTGCAGCGACACCTCCCTCAGTTCACTCAGGCCCGCGAAAGCCCCCGCTGAGACAGAGCGGATGGAATTCCAGCTCAGGATAAGGAGCTCAAGCTTGGTCAAGTTGCGAAAAATGCCGTCTTCCAAACGAGTTAGATTGTTGCTGTAAAGCCAGAGTTCAGTAACCAACAGTGGGCCAAAGACACTGGTACCAAGGCTCTCCAGTCGATTCTGGAAGAGGGATAATTTCTGAAGCCTCGTAACATGCAAAAAAATGCCTTCTGGTAGATGAACTAGATTGTTACGAGAGAGGTATAGAACTACCAAATTCTCTAGGCTAGAGAAGAGGTTACTTGGGAGGTATTCGATTTGATTGTCCTTCAAAGACAAGTACTCTAAGCTGAACAGGTCATCAAAGATTCCTTCTGGAATCACTCTCAGTGCATTTTTAGAAAGGTCCAGTTTTCTCAGTTGACCAAGCCCACGAAATAGCTCCTGTGGAAGGTGGCTAATGTTATTCCTACTGAGGAAGAGTCTTTGTAAATCCCGCAAGCTTCTGAATAGCTGTACAGGGAGGTCTTGCAATTTATTTTCCATCAAACACAAATCATTCAGTTGTACATTGTTTTGAAATGTATCTGGCATTACGTTACTCAGTTCAGATTTTTCAAAGGTGAAGTATCTAAGGCTGACTAAACGTACAATATCATTGGAGTTAAGAGCAGAGATCCTTGTTCTACTTATGAAGAGATGAATGGTTTTAGGTGGTATACTACTGGGGATTTCTATGATGGTTTCACCTTGACATTGTACTTTGTTTGAACTTTCACATTGGCATTCGCCTGGACAGTTTCCAAGGACGGCGTTAATTGCATATGCGCTGTAGAGCAAGCAAAGGTATGTTCTCATATTCATACTCCAAATATGGTTCATTACAAAGAAACCTAAAAGCCAAAAAGAAACAATAAGTCTGCATTATTTCATATTTATTAATAAATAATAATAAAATGATAAGTAATATTTTTTATTTCATTCAGTAATATCATTTATTATTGTCCCTCATCGCAATTCATATTGTTCTTGGGATGCTTGCATAATTCTGTAAAAATTTATTGATTTCATAACAAAAGTCCATTGGCAAGCAATGTTTATCTGCACATATCTTCCACACAGACATTTTCTTTTTATTAAATGTCATCATGTTTTTGAGTGACTCAAGCACCCAATGACACGCCACTCGTCGCTGAAATTTTTAATTCAGAACAACTCTTTTAGAACTACAATGCAGGTGTCAATTACAACTTCAAACGAACATTATGCTTAAATTTACTGGTTCATTCATTCAATATTTTTACTGTATTAAGTAAATATCCAAAGACTTTCTGTGAGCAGTATATGTTGAAATTTTACTTTGTATGAGGGTCCATTGAGCTCATTGAATCAAGAATCTGGAGTTTACTGAATCAGTTGCGCAATTCAGAGTAGTTAAATCGATGCCATTACATCAGAGACGTAGCTAGTTTTAGATATTTTACGTTAACACGTTTAAATTGTATTCAATTGCATATGTAGGAGCCATACCTGTAATTTGGAAAATATAACATGAAATTAATTGTGCTTCCACCCAATTGCATATCCTAGTCAGAGCTACTTAGTACATATGAACGGCCACTTTAATGTATGGGTTTACGTGGGCCGAAGTCCAGGGGGGCTTCCCCCAAAAACGGGCTTTGACTAACCTTGTCAAATTAAATTTTAAACCTGCAGTGTCCACCTGTCCAGTATTAAAAAATAGAATGCGGTGTCCCATTTTGAACATTTTATAAAATTTTATCACCAAACGCATCCCCCTGAGAACCATACCATGGTAGAAGATAGTCGGAGCGCCCTGACTACTCAAATAGCCCCTGAAATCCTTAAACCCTTGTCTGTGTTAATGCACCTCTGTATGATATATATAACAAAATACAATAAAATGCCCTTTGTTGGCGTGAGCCATCACAATAATTGTTATTTCATGAAGCAAAACATTAAGAAACTAAGAATTTTAAAATATTTTAGCCATAATTTAACCATAACTTTGATGGTCAAAATATGAGTAAGCATCTTTAGAACTGCCTTGTCGTAACACTTGAAATTTTACATGAAGGATGAAAAATCGAGAAAAAAAAAAGGTGAAAAATAATATCAAAATCGTGGAATATGAATTTCTAAGACACTGCATAGAAACATACAATTGTAAAACATGCATAAAGAATATCTCAGTATGCATATATGGATATATTTTATCAACCAGTGTCTATTGTAATAAATACAGTCTTTTTAGTTAAAACTACAGTGTCTGTCATTGTAAAATTACATCCCAAAATCCATAAATTCAATCAAACTATTTATAAGCATAGCGGCTCTTAATTCATACATACCTGAAATATCTATTTTTTTGAGGAAACGCTCGAGGAAACCTAATGTATTTTGCTGTTGAACAACTATACGGGAACGTTCCAGACTCCCTGCTTATTGCGGTCACTGCTAACGCCATCTGGGATCTGGGCGTCTGTGCTTCTGTGGTTGAGATAAATGCTTATCTGTGAAACCATATTTTGCTTCAACGACATAGCGAGCAAACTGTAGCTACACTGACCCGCTTATTAAAAGACTATATGTATTAACGGCAGTATGGCTGATAGCAGTAGCATCACGTTACTGATCCTGAAGGAAATTCCAAAAGTTACAGCAGCACGCACAACAAGTGACATCACTGTACATACACTGTTGACTGTACAAAAGACACAACACAAAATTAAACCACAGTCTACCAAATGAACCGTGCAACATTTAAATAGAACACAGTTCTAGAAGGCAGGCGACTGAGTGGGGTGAGAGGGGAGAGACAGAGGATACTACTGTATAGCAAAATAATTAAATTCAACAAAATGCTGATTCTTCACGTCCAAGTATCCTTTATCATTCTCTTCTTCAGACAAAGGAGTCTGCTAGTTATTATGGGAAGTTTCGTCTAAATGCCCAGTACATTTAATAAACTAGCGCAGTGTTATGACGGAGCATCCAGATTCCTACAACCATTATTTCATCTTCTCACCAGGGGGAGACAGAGTTCAATTTAAAATTTACGAGGTTTTTTTTTTTTTATCGTAGCTTCCACAATTTTTTAACATTAATGCAATATATATTTTTCCATATTTTTAAAAAATGTAATAAATTCTAAGGAAAGTGCCATTATCGGGAATTTGGTACAGCAAGTGTGACCAGGTAATCCATATGGAATATATGTCTTTGAGCTAGGATAAGATTTGTAAACCACCGTTTCAATGAAAACGTACTTCAATTAGGCACTGAGTTCTTGTTGTGTGCGGATTGGTCAGTCACCTATAATCATGCAGGTGTCACTAATGCTAATGTGAAACAGCTGGACGAGTTTTTTAATCAAGGAAACAAACCAGTCACAGCAGAAGAAGAATTGTACTGTTTGGCCTTTTTGTTTTAAAAATATAATTGTACTCCCCGGCATGGATTATGTGCTTATCCTAATTCAGATGAGTGTTTTGGTTGACAGTCGTAGGTTTGGAAGATGTAAGAAATGTACCAACTTCCTTCACTTTTGTTGCTTTTACCAAAACTTAGTCCATGTTATATGTTCAGTGGCCACTTTCATCTAGCTCAGGTGTGGGCAATCTTATCCACAAAAGGCCGGTGTGTATGCAGGTTTTTGGGGTAACTTTCAGGTCAACTGCTCTAGCTCAAGTGTGAGGACTGTTGAGCAAATCAGTCCTCTAATTAGCAATCTACTTATGGAGTTGCAGCAAAAACGTGCACACACAATCACCCTTTCTATATAAGATTACCCACCCCTAATCTAGCTAATACTGGGTAGGACCCAAAACTGCTTCAAGGGTAGATGAACAGTGAAGTCACTGAAGCCTTTCTGCACACCTCTTCTATACCTCGCTTTTATTTTTGCACTTCCTCAAATGTTTTGGCCCTACAGCCACTGTCTGGATTCATTATTTTTTTTGCTTACTGCACCATTCTCTGTAAATTTTAGACACTCTAGTGCAGGGTTATTCAAATCATGGTCCTCGCGGTCCGAGTACTTCCTTTTACCTGTCCATCAGGTGTGAAGCCCCTGACCAATCAGAATCAGTAATTATTAAACGATTACCTGGGAGAACTGAAAACAAGGCCTGGATTTGGAATCGAGGTCGGGATTTGAAGAACCCGCTCTAGTGTGTGGGAAATCCCAGGAACGTGGCTGTTTCTGAGATGCAGACACAATCACATCTGGCACCGATGATCACACCACATACATAAATTGCTTGCATTATGTGTCCGAGGTTTTCTAGTGCTTAGCCAAACAGTAGCTGAACCTCCAGACAATATCTCTGCATTGTATGAATATCGCAACTCCATGCTTTGCTGTTTAGAGAAAATGTCTGCTCGTATTAATAAATGGGCATACCCAATGAACTGGCAACTGAGTATGACAGTTATTTCACTATGACATTGTTTGTTTATTCATGTATTCTTTAAGCTGTACAACATACCATAACACAGAGTCTAACACTCTTTTCCTCACACAGCTTTGTATTATTATGCAGAAATGTAACTAACTTCACAACTATGTTAATTCTGAGAGTAAGACCAGTACAATTACAACAGAAAAATATCTTTAGGTAAAACACACCGAACGTGGAATGTAAACCTGTTACAAGTAAAAAATTTGTGAAATAACATCCAAGTGTTTTTAAGCATGGAGAGCATGTGAATGAAAGGAAACATGGAGAGGCACGTCATGACATGGGAAAGAAGAAGGAGCCCCCAGCGGCAGTGCATATGTTTTTGTCTCCACCCCTCTCTCTGTTGTTGAGTCACACGCAGTACTTCCAGAAGCAACCTGTAGGTGGAGACAGGGTGCCATTACCGTAATAGCAAAGACCATTCTGCATGCGTCATGGCAAATGCATGCTTCAGTGATACAACAAGATTCAGGCATTTAATTTTTTTAGGTTTATTTTTCAAGATTTTTAAATATTTAATTCAACATATACATGCAAGGACTACTAGTGTTGGGAGATATATAGTGTTGTAACAAAATATCAGTCCATCCACCGTTCTATTGCTTATCATGGTAGTAACAACCAAGGCCCAGACTCTGTCCCAGACAGCATGGGATGGGATGAAAGGATGGGATGCCAGTCCATCAGAGGGCATACGCCCACACTACATGCAATTTAGAAGTGCCAGTTAGCCTAACTGTGTGCATATTTTTTGGGAGGAAATAGGAGAACAAGCCAGCTTCACTCATACAGAGCAGAAGCATGATCCGAGGCCCCAAACCTGGAGTTGTGAGAAATCGATGCTAACCCTCTTAGAGGGTAATAATAGAGGATATATTGATGGTAGAACATAACACTATAGTGCTGATGAGTGATCAGCTTCTCATTTCACGCACATACATACTTCTTTTGCTTGGCAAGGACACGTCGGCCCCGACTGCATCTGAGATCAGCTCGTTCTGCAGATCCACATCCTCCTTCAAAGCCCCCAGCTGAAAGACATCGAACTGGTCACCTGACAATCTGAGATGTGCAGAGAAACAGCAGAACATCTGAGTAGGCCCAGGAGAACGCGGCAAAGAAACCCCTCAAACCCTCAAGCCACCCAAAATGCCTCTGCTTACAAATGATGAGGGACATTCTCAGGGCACCAGGTAGATCTGCTGAACAACTAGATGGTAGATCTGTAGCTTTGGTTGTTGGTAGATCTGTAGCTTTCAACCACGAGGTGGTTGGTTTAGGTGCTAAGTAAGGGAACTGCAACCCAACCCTTGAACAAATTATGAATAGTAAAAATAGCAGAAATGCTCAGCTGTACTATCTAGTAAGATATTTACTTGGTTCAGATTAAAGAATTTAGGGATTCTGAAAGACCAAAACTGAGTTCATACTGTACCTCCTCCAGCTCATCCATTTTGCGTGCCATCTCCAAACCTATCAGGAGACGATGATTGTACACAGAACAGTCATTATATTATCCTTTGCCATGTCTGTAACTGGAGAGAAAGCTCAAACACCCAAAGAAGGAAATGAAGTGCTTACCAATGACTTCGTTCCTGCCTATGGGAACCAAACCCTTATGGAGCAACAACGCTACAAGCCTGTTCTGGACATCTGTGTCTTGTCTTGGCTGAAATTGATGACTAACTGTAAAGGAAAATAATATCAGTCAAGGTTCTGATAGTTAGGGAGATTGTTGTATTGTTTTAATTCATATCCTCCTAAGACCCAAGGAAAAAATTGTCCTTCAATTGTTAGTTATTTGTCTTTGGATGAAATAAGACATCTTACAATTTAGATTTTTTCAAATTTATTTTTATTTTTAATTTCACAGCATGTCCTCTTTAGTGCACAAGAGGAATAAATATGTTTCCTAACGTCAGTGAAAAGATAAATGCAAAAATAAAATGTCCACTACAATGTACATAAATGAATGGGTGGGGTCTCAGGAGGATATACCAAGTAATATACAACACAAGGAACCAAATATTGTATTAATTATTTAATACAACCCTAAGGGATCTACCATTACATTTTTAATGACATTGTCAGTCTGGAAATACCAGTTTGATACTGATACATCACTCTTCCTCCGAAATTAAACAGAATTTTTGGTAACATAATAATGTAGAAATAATGTAGTACTGCACTCTAAGTCATTGTATTAATTATCCAGAAGCTACATGTTAGTTTCATACTAATCACATGTTTGTTCATCATTGATCAATCATAACGGTTCAAGTATTTCATGCAGTTACTATATTTGATGATAATTTGCACTTGTGTAGTGTCTGAGTTACTGAATTTCATGCTACCGTTATTTTTTTTACACACGTTTTTATTGATTACACCAAAGCATTAAGCAGACAAATTTATAATCAAGTTTCTAGTCAGAAGGAATTACTAGAGAGTTAATAGGAGCGGATCCTTTTGTATCCAAGGTAAAGATAAATAATATGATGATCTTGCATAGATAAAATATCTGAATCCTGGCACGTCCAGACCTCCCTACCCTGTGTGTAAGTTACACCACACAACCATCCAACCAATTTTCAACCATTTCTCCCAAACATAATCGTGGGTAGGACTGGAGCCTATCTCAGGCAGCATAGGGCAAAAGGAGAGGGTAACCCAGGACAGGATGCAAACCGAGACCAAGATTTTGTTTTGACCAACAGTTGCGTATAAAGTGACAGTTACAGAGCACCCAACAGGCTGGTTGAAACAAAAACCTTGTTCTGGATTTTTTACTTTCTTGACCTGAACTATCCACCTCTGGCACATACACACACAGTAATAAGCAATTCCCAATCTAAACATGCTGGTTAGCTTAACTACTTATCTTTGAACCATGAAAGGAAATCAGAGAACTTGGAAGAAACCTGGCCAAATTGTACAATGGGGATTTGAGCTCCCATCCCCGGAAGTGTCTGTGTAACAACGCGTTATGTAATGATGCAGCATTATGTAATAACTCCACGGAATGTAACAAATTGAACGATGATGATAATAAGAATTATAGGGTAATGTTGCAACATAAAATTATAATGTAGTGTAGAAATTTGTAACATTTTGTTGAGTTATTACAAAATTCAGTTATTACATAATGCATTCTTACATGGTGTGTAACAACACATTGTGTGATAACATCGCATTATGTGTTAAGATTTGTTACAATTTCTTAAGTAACGCATTGTTACAGTCAGTCAACCCATTACAAATTCCATCATCAGTCATTAAGACAGATGGTAAAATGACTATAAGCCCCGCAGATCCAGACAGCACTAGTACCACAGGTGACTCTGCAGATGGCGATTCAGGTTAGAGGTGCACGGCTTTCGTACCTGGCGATGAGAGGCTTCGGGAATCGGCACCGAGGATGTGGACCAACAGCAAAGCCACCAGTGTGGGACAGAAGGTCACAGAGGCGGTTCGGACCATGTCGGCGCGGGCGGTCTGTTCCAAGGTGTGCACAGCCAACCGGGGGCTCGTTTGTCTCTTCACTGCATGCCAAGCTCCAGCTTTTAATCAGAGGGAGAGGGCGGGACGGGGTCGGAAGGGGCCGGGGGGGCCGGGGCCGCCCCGCCCCCCCCCGCCCGGCGGGCGACAGGAAGGAAGGGAGGACG
>JABFEA020000046.1:11863249-11884050 GCA_019775915.2 Cyphomyrus plagiostoma
GGGAGAGGGAAGTCTGGGTTTCCCTGCTGAGACTGCTGCCCCCGCGACCCGACCTCAGATAAGCGGAAGATGATGGATGGATGGAATATATGTGGCATGGAGAGCAGTACTGTAGTCTCACACCTCCAGGATTGTGGATTTAATTCCCACTCTTTCTGTTTATATTGCATAAATTGACGAGACTTTGGTGTAATCTTACTGGCACGTGACACTCGATCAGGTCTGGGAATATCAGCCAATCCTTCCCAGTGACTTTGAACTGTTTTCCAAATTTGTCAGCATAATTTGGCCAATGCCTTTATTCTTTTGTTCAGCTGCTTGTTGTATTTCTATTGAAATGCCATCTATCTACTTCGTTCTCCTTTACACGCAGAGGTCTGATGCCTCATTGGACTTTCTCTTCAATTACTGCTAGTGCCTCGTTGTGTATCATCCATCCATCCATGCAAGCATCTGACCATTTTACAATCCTACATTTTCTGTGCAGACTTCAGATAGGATATCTGGCTCGTTAATGTGCTTTTGTAGAAGTACATCCCCTGAGTTCCTCCCATCGTTGCAGGATCTTTGTTCCATCCATGTAATAAACATTCATTGTTTTTCCAAATTTTTGTTTGTTTGATGCTTCATTAAAAAAAAGAAAAAAAAAACATTTGAGAAACCAGAAGGGGAGCAGCTGAAGATGTAAAACTTGCCGCTGGGAAACAAATCGAAATCCAGTTGATTTTGTTTGTAGGTATCAATAAATCAATCAATTTTTTAAATATCATCATTAAGTCACAAAAACAAACTGTTTCATTACATACAATCCCTAAGTGAAGAGGGGAGAAGGGAAAAAATGTGTATGAACTAAAACAGCAATATTCGTAGAGATTCCAGTACACATTTCGACTTGTTTTTAATATCAACACAATTCATTCATCAGTGAATGAATCATCCTCCTATAAATAGATGTTATTGTTAAGCAACAGGTGTAAATAACGAGCGCGCTTTTCATATTCTTTCTATTTGCGTGTCACATGTTTAATTAAAAAATGTCAGGTGTTAAACCAATGATTATACGCGTCTTGCACCGGCAATCAAATTAGCACAAGCTAACGCTTGGTTAAATCGAAACGCTCTTCGTCAGCATGACCCGTCCGGCCTCCCGTAGCGAAGGAGAATCGAGAATCATAACTCACACATAAAGTACAAAAGTGGGAGGGACGGAGAGACAAATCTGTTAGTGGCGCATTGGTCCCCGCAATCAATCAAACACGTTTTTTTTAAAAAATTAAACAGCAATCGCTGGCAAATTTTCTTGGGAAAAATATAATTCAGCACAAGCAGTTCTCGAAGTACTCCTAGTATGGCTGATTATATCGATCAGAATAGTTTACCTGGAGTTAAAGAAGGTAAGTTTGTTTCCTGGTAGAAACTTTTGTTTTATCTGTAATGTTTTTCACCTTCAAGTGAAATATGTACTTACTGGTGTTGTCGTCATTGCCACACCGCGGTGACAGCATATGTTTAGTTAAGTACGCTTTCCAAAAACGAGTTTCATTTTGTGTAATTTAATTTTGTTTGTTTTATTTGCTCCCCCCGTCCCCCATACATTTAGACAGATGCAAAATCTGTCCCCTAGCTGTTTGAATATGTTGTCTGCCAGGGCATTGCTGCACTATAATTTTTGAGAATAACAGGGGCAGACAGGAAGAAGGGACGCGAAAATATGATCTTTATATGGTTATGTATTTGTTTGTTTAATTTGCGGCAGCGAATGGCTTTGAGAGAGAAAGCGTACTAACCACGTACTAGATGCGCTAGGAGCTGCGGTTACCCCCCGCTTGACACGCACCAGTACGGCGTCGTATTTTTAATGAGATTGGTGCTTTGGCAGCTGTACATACCTAAAGTCATCCGAAAAATGGAGAACATTGCAAGGGAAACTTCAAGATATTTTTTTTTCAGAAAGATAGCAAATATAAAAATTTATCTCGTTTGCGTTTTGTCATTAAATGTGGAAATATTGGCGATGATCCATGGCAAATATTGGCGATGAACTCAAATTTAGTGGAAAATAAAAGGAGGAAGTGGGGAGAGCGAGAAAGTTGAAATCTGCACAACGCTGGCATTTTTAAAAAATCTTATTTTATTTTTGGACGTCTTGGCTTCCTTGTGTCACGGGTGACGGGGCACATCACTCATTCCATTGCCGTCACTTTTACATACGTATTTACATTCTTGTCGTCTGCCCTTGTGTTGTCTAATTTGCTTGCAGCAATCAGACTTCTCCTTCACAAGTCTGTGATGACCCTTCAACTTCGGTGACAAGTCAGATTGTCTGATGTTTGCCTCCCTATCCTCCTTGTAGATATTACCTGCCGTTTTTCTTGAAGAAAGTGGCTGGGGGAGTGGAAGTAGCTAAGACTCTGTCCCATCTCCTCTGTGCATTTGAAGTAATTACACCTACTGTATTCCTTGTTGGACAGAAGTTTTCCATTATTTTGAAGCAGAAGGAAATATGATCACATGATTTTTTTTTATTAGTTATTCTTTGCTTGAGGTTGAACACTTGAATTTTTATACCAGGATTAAATAAACTTGGATCGAGACTGAATTATGTATCACATTTAATTTCTGGAAGTGTTCTGATCCTACTTTTTAGGTGCTGATCCAATCCCGATACCTGAACAGTGGGTATTGACCGATTATGAATACTAATTGGATACCAAAACCAATTTAACAAAATGTAAAATACAACTGAAAAGAAAATGTATACCAAGAGAAAGATTTGTTAATTAGGCTCTTAGAAAAATACTTAACGTGTTGTTCCACCTTGTTCTTACATCTTGTTTTAAACATTTTTGAAGCATTTGCACTTCAATTTGAATATCTTCCAAGCAAGTATATACGCAAGAAATGAATGCTTAAAATGCCCCACAATTTGTCCCCCACTGGCAACGGCGTCATTTATGCTTCGTACCATAAACTGCTAACCCTAACCCCCAAATTAAACATTGTTTTTTTTTTCCCCATACTACTCCTGTTGTCTCACACAATTGCGTGAGGTTTTAGTGGGATTTTCTAATAAACACTAATTCCACTTCTCAGAACTTGTTTTTTTTTTTACAATGTTTATAAATGGCAGTATTGCTAGTTGTTGCTTCAAGCATGAAATACTTCCAGACTGCAAACATGTTAGTTTGATTTGTAAGAATGCAAGTTGCATTTACTGTCGTTACCCTCTTATCTGAAGTCCTTGCGCTGTTACTGCTCCAAAGGATATGCACATGATGTCACTGAGTGGCAAAAACATTGAGTGGCAGCATTAGCGTTTAGCTTATATGCCAATGGAGCACATCTGAATTGGGAAGGAGCTGATTCACGCTTTATTATATAAATCGACTCAACAAGTAATTAAAAGCTAACTGCCAACGTGTGTGTGGTCGTAATATGTGTCAGTCATATTTTAAGCAGATGGGATATTTTTTTTAATAGCTTTCTGCAGAAACAGGTTTCAAGAACTGAATTCCCTATTTGAAACTCGATGCTTTTGTTATCGCTACTGTTTCTCCAACACAAAGCGCTCGCGACTGCATAAAAGATGTTTGCGTGAATGAGTAAACCTTGTTTATTGGTCTCTGCTTTATGGCCTCTCACGTTTTGGTTGTTTCTTAATGAAATATAGGATCATAGTATCAGACTTGTAGTTAACGGACCTGTACCTTTGCACATGTATTGTTTGGGTGCTGTAGTACTCATACTTTATTAGGGTTGTAGGTCCTCAACCCCTTTTTATCCAAGAAAGATTTTAATGTTTTTTTTTTTTTTTTTTTACTTCCCCTGTCCTGCTCAAAATTGATTCCTCTGTAATTTACTACGATCAGCCAGAACAGAGATTTATTAGCTACGAAAGACTGGAGCAAACGCCTCGTCTGTCTTCCTGACACTTATGAAGTGAAGGGCTGACGGTACAAGGCTCCGTCAGTCAGATGCCTTGTTGGGGGAGGGTTGTTTAATTGGCAATGAGTCACAGCATCCCATCTCCCAGCACAGAGGTGATCCACTCTTGATGTGGTGTGGAATAGATGGCTTGTATCTTAAAAAACATTGCACATGGTGGATGATTCCCTTGACTCTGCAGGGTGAGCATACTAACGCAGAATTGTGACATAGAGAGAACAGGTTTGGGGCATGAAGGGACTGAGGTTCCAGTTTTGCGGCCCTTGCGTCTTGACCTGAACACCGCAGCTTGCCATCGTGGTGCTGACCCCATGGAGATCTCCACTGACATCTCTGTGTTCTTCTGCTTCCCCCCCCCCCCCTGCAGTATGCCGGGACTTTGCCTTGTTGGAGGACCACTCGCTGGCGCAGAGTCTCCAGGACCAGGAGAGTAAGTCTGACCTCGGTGACATGCTCTGTCCCGATATTTCCCAACCCAGTCCTTCAGGACCCACAAATAGTCCACCTTTTTGCTTCCTCCGAGCTCCCTGTCACAGTCCACATTTTTGCTCCCTACAGAGGGAGCAAATATGTCGACTGTTGGGGAACCGGATTGGGAAACACTGCTCTATCTATCCGTCTAGCCATGCATGAAGGTAGTTGCGTGCTCGCATGCGGAAATTATCAATCGTGCTCCTCCTCCTCCTCACCAAAAAAATGCCCACTCCGATTTGTGCAAAGAACAGCTCTGCGATCGGGTTTTTAATGTCCTGTAGGATTTCCTTGTTGGCAAGCTCACTAAACAGATTGGGGCTTTCCGTTTACTGCCCTCCGGAGAACATGGCTGGTTGCCCCCCCCCACTTTCTTCACAGCAAGTTTTTCCGCTGTGCTTTTAATTCCTTCTCTCCTCCCATTACATCATTTGTGGTCTTACTGATCGGTCTCGCTCCTTCCTCATAGTTGCGTGCCTCCTCCTCTGATTCTGCCTAACATCCATCACCACCTCTTCCCCAGCACCAGCGCGCTCCCCCAGCCTTAAAACTGACCTTGTGAAGGAACTGGACACAACTGTCTCCAGAGCTACTGGTTTCGTTCAGTGGGGTGACCTACAAACCAATTTCCTGCGTTTTATAAAGGAAGCTGAAAACATTAAGTCCCACCACACAATTCCTTCCTAGTTTTCCAGGTTTCACATATTGGGACCTACGTGTCTCTTATCTTCTTGCAGGTATGGGGTTGTCATCCATATAAGGACTACCGATTTGTGGCTTATTTTAATATCTTATGCTGCACCTACAGGCTACTGGGAATTAGTTTCAGGCCAGTAGTTTTAACAGACAGGTGACCCACCAAATTGCCGCCAGGATTTAGTGCCTGGCGACGCAAATTCAGACACTCTGCTTTGGCCTTGGGGCGTCAGCAGCTTTATAAGGGGCCCCAGATGTGCGGGACAGACGGATTCATTGCACCCCTGAGACTGTGATTTACCGTATTATTCCGTAGAGCAGCTGACTAACACGGCCAAGTGACGTCAGAAGCCACATTCAGAGGCTGACTACCATTACACATGTGCGCATGTACGCACCAGGTTATTTTAACAGAAAACTAAACCTATGAGTACATTTTCAGTAACTGACGTAAGATTATATATATATGTATGTATATATGTATGTATATAATGTATGTATGTGTGTGTGTGTGTGTGTGTATGTATATATGTGTGTGTGTGTGTGTGTGTGTGTGTGTATGTATAATAAAAAAGAATAATTAAGCTTAAACTATAAATTTTGCTTCTGGAGCTAACTGAAATAGAAAGGATTTAATGTTTGTTTTTGTTATTTTCTAAATATTATTTTGCTGAAGTAATCTATATAGTGTACATATATAGTACATAATTAATATATAATGTACATTATATATTCATATAGGGGCGGCATGGTGGTGCAGTGGTTAGCACAGTTGCCTCACACCTCTGGGCCCCGGGTTCTGGTCTCCCCCTGGGTTGCATGTGTGTGGAGTTGGCATGTTCTCCCCGTGTCGTCATGGGGTTTCTTCCAGGTACTCCGGTTTCCCCCCATGGTCCAAAAACATGCTGAGGCTGATTGGAGTGCCACGTTGCCCGTAGGTGTGCATGTGTGTGTGATTGTGCCCTGCGATGGGCTGGCCCCCCGTCCAGGGTTGTTCCCTGCCTTCTGGACCCCCCACAACCCAGTAGGATAAGCAGGTTGGAAAATGGATGGATGAATATATTCATATAGGATTCTCTGACACGCATCAGACACACAAAATCCCTACATAGAACATGTATTGCTAATCTTGCTTTGGCTCTCAGTGGAGGCGGACGTACTTTCTCTCCCTTCCCTTATCTTCCCTGCTTGCTACTCTCGTCCAGTCTACTGTCTTATTGTTTATACTTGAGACTCTCTCAGCCCTGCTCTTCAAACTAAGAAAATTATGGATTTGATCAGCTGGTCTCTCAACGCGATTGACACCATCTTCTCGACGAGAGGCCCAGGTTCGGGGAAGCTGGCGGTCTTGCAGGGACGTACGCAGCTGACTACACGATGGACGGATGGGAGAAGTGGAGGGTGGTGTGTCTGGCAGCTCTGTCCGTGGAGGACATCGAAGATATTTACCGATTCGGACCCATGATTACAGGTCTGATGCTGATTGGATTAGGCATTACCCTGGTTTATCGGAAATTGAAGAAGATGGTGACAGCCGCTCAAAGCCCCACAAGGCTGGCCGGGATGATTGACTGAGTTGGCAGAGCTGTTGGGACTCAGACTATGGCTATAGATCGCAAATTGGAACATCACTGCGATTATTGACCGCAGATTTCATAACATCACAGAGACTGTTGACCGCAGACATAACTTCACGGAGAAGCTCATGGCTCTGCAGAGGATTTTGGATGACGGAGACCAGCGTGGACATTAGAGGAGCTGCGAAATTACAGCCCGAAAACCCAAACAACTCTATTCTATCTGCTTATGGCTCCCCCCTAATCAGCACTGCTGCTGCATTCAGCAACTCCCCCGGAAGAATAAGGCAGTGAGACTCTCTTGCATTCCTCTCCCGCAATCCCAAGGACACCCTCCCACAATCCAACGCCTTCGCCGCTTCATACCCCCAGCGCAAACAGGCGGATCTGTGACCAGCGCCGAATGGCTGCAGAACCGGATGGCTTTGTGTCTATGTTGGACTACCTTCACTTCCCCATTTCCCTCCCCTGTTGCAAGTTTTTATGTTGTGAGGTGTAGTGATCATGTGCTTATGTTGCTGAGGTGTTTTTTTTCTGTTCCTACATTATACTCCCTACTGGAGTACAGTCTGGGGGCTGTTTTTTTTTTTTTTTATTCTGCTCTCTCCTCATGTAATTCTGTTCTCTCTGTTCTTCCTATATCCCCCGTCTTCCTGACCTGTATACCCCAATAATGTGATGTTTGTATATGTATGGTCAGGCTGATGGCCAGTTTTTTGCTGGTACTTGTGACCAGTGACATGGTATTGCAATAACAACAGCAATAAAGGGTCATTCAATTCAGTTCAATGCAACTCAATACATAGAAACTGATTAGATGTGTATAAATCCACACTGAAAACTAACTAAAACTAAACTGGTCTTCATATAAAAATTGAAAACGATATAAACTCATACAATAGTGCGTGTTTAACCATGCACCTTACTACAAAGTGTGATTCTGAAGTTTTAAATATATATATATATATATATATTTTGTTTTTTTTAAGGGATGGAACCATAGATAATCCTGTTGCCAAGCCTGTATTTGAGAGAGATTGTGTCCTTTTTTCTTAATTCCCCCTCACAAGAAGGCATGAGGGTGTGGGTGAGACCCATCCACACAGAGGCCCTTTTTTTTTGCAGAATTAATAATGTGACTCAATATTTCCCCGCAGTCGAGAGCCACTTGGCCTCCAACGTGCACAGGAGCCAGCTGATGCAACAGGACCTGCGGGTTGCCAGGCGCCTGCAGGAGGAGGAGAACCTGCGGGCCAGCGTCCGAAGGCAGCAGGTCCACAAGGCCGTGTAGGTCACGACCCACCCCGGAATCGGGGAGCGAAGCAGCAGGCGTGTGGCTCCTCGGTTCCCCCACGGCGGGGGAGGAGGACGCGGAATACGTTTGGTCACTAACAATACAGACACATGTCGAAACCTACCTTTTAATGGAACGTTACCATAACTACATTCCTATTGAGGTGTAGGTTCTCACTTTTACCAGAATCCACTGGCTTAAGCTTTTGTTAATCCTCCTCAGATGCAAAAATGTATTTTTGTTCTCTGTGCAGGACATTGTGTTTTTACTCATAACTCTCATACTGCACATGCCACTCTAAGTCCTGTTGTTCTTATGACATCACATGCGTGGGGTGTGCTTACCCCACCCCATCCCAGCACAAATGTTTAAACAAAAAAAAAAAATTTAAAATCGGGAGGTTTTAACTGCTTTTAACATGCTTTAGCCTCTCTTGTGTTCCTCTGTTAACAGGAGGGATGCGCATACCTGCTGCACATGTACGCATCACCTTTTGAAAGCGATATTTGTGGGAATTGATTGTCGTAACAGCGCAAATGCATTATTTTATGTGCGTTTGCTCTGATATGACAAGAATTTACAGTGCATTTTAAACTTAATATGCTAAACCATACTTCAGTTGCGGTGTAAATGTTAGAATGCACGGTAATTTCATCATGTCAGCACGAATGCACATAAAATACATACGCATTTGCTCTGTTACAACAATCAATGTATGGCATTTAAAGATGGATGCGTACTTGCATCTCTGTCTATTGACATGAAATGTAATTGTATCATAGTGATGGCTTTTTCTTACATTGTTTTTCCATAAGAATCGAGGGAGTAGAAGTGTGCTTGACGTGCTTCTCTGGTTTATCAAGCTTTGCATTGATAGGCAGGGCAAGATGTTCTGGCGTCGGTGACCTTCTCATTGGTTGTTTTGGGTGTTTTAAGGAGATTTGATGTGTGGCATTGGTTGGGTGGATGGGGTGGGCGGATTTAGCAGTAATGTCTGCAGCCTTGTTGTGAGGTTTTTGGCCTTGGGCCCTTCTGTGTTTTCAATTGGGAGGGTAAAGATTAAGAACCCAATGGGGCTTCGGAATGGTCCGAAATCCTGTTGATCGTCATGTGGCTCGCCAAGATTTATAGAAGTCATGCTGGGTCACTGCCGGCTTTTCGATAAGAGGCCCCCGTCTCTCCCCCGTCAGAGAGCGTCGTGACAATGAAGTGGCCATGGAGATTCAGGAGGAGCTGGTAAAGCAGGCGAGACAGCTGCGGCACCTGGAACAGAAGGACGAGGTGAGAACCGTCGCCATTTATCTTCAGTCAGGATCCGCCCACAATGGAGGGAATTGCTTTTTGAATTTTATTTGTTTGTGTATTTGTTTCCCCAAGTATTCTCAAGGATGGGTGTAGTTCCTAATCGTTGAATTTAACTCTCAATGTCATTTCCATCATTTCCATCTGCGCAAACAAAGTCCTTAGTCACGATCCGGTTCCTCAGATCCCGAAACTCTTACTTATTTGAATATACTTGTAATTGTTTGGTATGCCTCAGTATCAAGGATGGCTCTTGTAAGTTTCTGGGGATCACATAGATCTTTCAGCGGCTAAAACTTTTCGGGTCGGCCATTTTTGGTGCTTTGTTTTGAAGTTCCTGTTTCCGTCTGTTGGCTGATATCAGAGAGCTTTTACTGTGGAAGCCTGTGTTGACATTGTGTCATCCGTTTTCCACAGGCCCTTGCTCGTAAGCTCCAGGAAAAGGAGATGAAGGAGCAGCGGAGGAGGAAGAAGAAGGAGCCTATCATTGAAGAGGAGTACTATGAGGACCAAGGTGGAAGCACTCTATGCGCTGACGTTTCTGTCCAATGTTAGCATTGAACATATAGCGTTAATCATAGGGATACCCCAGGACTTAAGTCTGCTATATACATACATCCTCTATTAGCCCGTGTCATTGTTTTTAGCATCCAGAATTTAATTTGAGAACTTACTGGTTGGAGGTGATATCAAGGCGTATGCATTTGCTGACTGGTTTTCCTGGTTGTCTGCCTGTTGTGTGGCTTCATTGTCGGACCTCACACCAGCAGCTCAGAGCTTGCTCTTAGGTATTGCCTTGTCAGGTTATTGCTGCAGCAGAATCCATGTTGGCAGTTAACTAGCTACAGCTGCCTCTGTGCCTTTGCTTCTGAATTATATGTCTGTTGTCTCCAGTCCTGAGTATAATGTGCTGTGGGCAATATAAAATTCTGTTACGTGTAAGTAAAAATGGAAGTGATTCTAGAGTACAGGTTGTAGCTCTCTCACAGTCTGGAACTTGCCGGGGTGTGTCATCCATTTGTGTGGGTGTGTCTGAGGCCTCTGCAATGCAGGTCTCTCTGTCTGTTTGGTAGCATTTTTTTGTTTGTGATGTTGTCGCGTGACCAAAACCATAGTTCTTTGGCTGACTGTCATGGGATTCCAGCGCAAGCCGGTCCTGCTGGCCCTTTTGTTATTCAGCTCTGTCATCCTCGTAAGGCGTGTTTTAACATTGCCATCCCCACCCAAGTTAGCACCCTTTCCTCTCGTCGTTTTGACTTTTAACTTCCAAACCGCTGTCATGACCCCCAAAAAGTACAACTTTGCAAACTTTGTCCCCTTGAAGCCAGCTGGGATAGGCATGGATCCGGCCGGTTCAGGTCCACACGGCAGCAGCTTTCTTTGGACGCCGAGGCGGTACGGCAGAAGGAGAAGCCGTCGCGGCCGCCGCCACCGCAGTGGGACAGGGGCAAGGAAGCGGGCAGGGTGGCCCACCTTGAAGAATTACTACCGATGTGGGATATCGACAAAGGAGGAGTAGTTCCAAGCCGAGAATATGGGGAATGGGAGGGCCCTTCTGTCAGCCACAGCAGACAAACCCAAGGACAGCCATCCTGGTACCAGCAATCAAATCCAGTGCAGGGGGGAAGAGGAGACCCCTGGGAGCCCCAGCTGGAACTTGCCCTGTCTGGTACTACCTTTCCAGAGGGCAGGTTCCCAAACCTTCCCTCTAGAGATCCAGGTACAGTTTAGGCCCTGTGTGTTGGAGGTGTTGGGGCCTAAGGGTTTTCGCTCTGTTTGTCTGAAGCATCCTGGTCCAGCCACTCAACAAGTCAGCCAGACCCCCGAATCGAGCCACTGATCACAAAGAAGTGCTGCCAGCGATTTGTCTCTGCACCAGTTCTTTGAAAATGCTAAGTCAGATGTGTTGGGCTTTCTTTGATCAGGAAGCACGTATGAGCTTTTCTGCTTCTTTGATTTCATTTGTGTGTAAATCCATTGTGGCGGTGGTCTTGAAGCCTTTGACCATTTTCTAACATGCAACCAGTCCTTGAGAGCCTCAGGTGTCGGAATCAATTGTAAACTAACAGATAATGAAATCCCTGTAAATTACTATATAGAAAACTAGACCATTGTGGCCTGAAATGTAGCAAAGACCAGCACACCCTTTGGCTTTCAATAACTGCAGTCGGCCAACACCTAATTTTTAGTGAATATACTGAAAACCACAATTGCTGGGTTTTGGTACCACCTGCAGACAGGAATGAGCAAGCACATTATGACATCATGGAGGTGACCCAGGGCTTAGACGACCTGGATGTTCAAGAGGTCCGAGACATGGAGGTGGCCAGAAGGATACAGGAAGAGGAACTAATGGTGAGGGTAAGAAAATAATTTGTTAGCATTTACACCGATGAGCTGAAACCATACCATCACTTCCACGTGACGCAAATAACGTTGACGGTCTTGTAAGAACGGCACATGTCAAGGTCTGGGATATATTGGATGGTAAGCCAATATTTGGGATTTGTTGGGGTAGGGGTAAAGACCCAAGTCACTTTTGATAAGGGTTAATTTGATATGACTAGATGACTGGGTCAGAACATCTCTGAAGCAGCAAAACTTGTATCGAGCTCACGGTCAACCATGATGAGTCCCAGCTGAGGATGGGGAGGGGAAAAGGCCACAACCCACCAATGGAGTGTTTAGCTGGTGACTCGTTGATGCAAGATGTGGACTTGGGCTGTCCCATGTAGTATAAAACCACAGAAGGGCTATTGTGGCACAAGCTGCAGATTATTTTAATGATGGGAGAAATGTGTCACGACACACAGCTGCTAACAGGGCTACATAGCCGCGGATTTGGCTTCTTGGTCCCACACATTCCACAGATGCTTGATTCCTATTGGTCCATCCACATGAAGCAATATAACTTGGGATTTATTGGACCAAGTGACCACCTTCTATTACTCCAAGGTCCACTTCCAACCCTTGCGTGCTCATTGTTATTGATGGTGGACAAGGGGTTAGCCTCGGCAGTCTTGTTGGCCTGTAACTTCCTAACCCTTTACCCCTACCCCATTCCCTCCATACTGAAAACGTCAACTACGAGTAGCGAATGTTAGCTTTCCGTCAGTATATCCCAGACTTTGACATTCATCGTCTTTACTATATAGTCAACGTCATAATATTTTGACTCGTCTATGTATCTGTCAGCCAGGCCTTTCAAAGGACATATTACGAAGGGAAAAAAAATGCATTCTTTTTTTCTTTTCCAGGCAAGTCGGGCCGATAAACAGGCAGCTCAGATGGCCCAAGATGAGGTGGGGATGAGCTGATTCCTTCTGCGTATCTTTCCACATACATGGGTCTAACAAATCAGTCGGATGATTTTGAGGCTAATAACAGCATATGCAAACTAAAATGTTGTAATTAAAGCTAAATCTAATGTACGTCAGCCTTGCAGTGACTTTGTTTGTTGGTTGGTTAAGTCCATGTCATGTCACAGATTTAATTTAAATTTCTCCTTTAGTTCAATAATGCTTATTCAGTGTTATACAACAGGGGTGGCCAATCTTATCCACAAAGGGTCGGTGTGTGTGCGTGATTTTGCTGCAACTCTCTAATTAGAGGACTGATTGGCTGAAGAGTCCTTACGACTGTGTTTGAACAGCTGACCTACAGGTTATCCCAAAACCCTGCATACACACCGGCCCTTTGCGGATACGATTGGCCGCCCCTGTTACACAATAAGGTGTAGATGCAAAGCCAGGTGTAGGGTCAGGTTCTTTTCATATGTATAAAGCATATTTTAAGGTGCAAACGCTCACTCGGAAGACTGCTACCTGAACAGAGCAAACAAGTTACTGAAAAATGTACCCGAGAATGGTAGACTGTGAAGACAGGAGACGTGCGGAACCTGTTTTGGCAACTGCGGCAGTGGCGTCATTGTTCGTGTTTTGTCATCTGCTGTTTTTATCTGACTTGGCAGGAAATCGCTTGGTTAATAATGGAGGAAGAAGAGAAGAAATACAAGAAATGCAAGAATCGGGATAAAAGACTCTCAAAGAAAGACAGGAAGGTAGTGCATTTGTTTGAGTCAGACGACATTATTATTTATTTTGTCTAATTTGTCTCTTTTGGCTGCTAATGTTTAGCATTGTCAAATATTGATAAATGGCCGTACTCTGAATAAACTGCCCGAGTACACAAAGCTGGTGTTAAAACAACGACCGCAAAGGTCTGTGGCCTGCCGTAGGCTCCGCTGTTCAGCAGGGCGGTCCTGGCCGCAGAGACAGTGTGTCTTCATGGTGTGTGCGGCGTGTGTTGTAGCTGCGACAGGAGGATTGGATGCCCTTGGTGCAGGAGGAAACTGAACACCTGAAATCACAGAAACAGAGGCCTGAGAGGTACTGTAGCTCTAATGGAACAATGGAAGAATTTTAAAGAACCTATTCGCTTAGCATGCATGATCCTCAGTGGAAAGAAGTATGTGTGTTTGTCCATATATGTAGGCATGGACTGGCGATCGGGAAGTCCAGTAAATTTCCCGAGGGGCCAGTTTTCTGAGAGCCGGTCATTCTTCCCCAGCTCCGGAATTGTATAGCCTTTATGCCAGGGGTGCCCAACACATCGGTCACGACTGACCTCGGCCGGTCCCAAAATAAACCAAAGGAGTCGCTTGACCGCAAATTCTTGGGCTGCTTTTTGTTGCGAGTGTGTACTAAGGACGTTTAGTGGTTGATACCAATACCAGTGAATTTCCATGATTCTAGATACTAATTGAATACAAACAAAGCAATAAATCCCATGTACAAATACATACACATTTATTAAAGTCAGCTGAATATGGCAAAATCAACAGTGACATGTAGCTTTCAAGTAGGCCTGAAATATAAAGAAATGAGTATTAAGATAATATACAGACAATGCAGCACTCACCTGAAAATGCCGTTTAAAAATAGGATACTGGGTCTTAAATGGAAAGCAGAAGAAATTACATTAATTAAACAGCGGTAGGGCATTTATTTACAGTTGTAAAATACAATTTATATATAAAGGCCTTGTAAAATCAAAGGCAACAAAGCGATTGTGTCTCCAATTGCAACAAACTTAAAGAAATGTAGGTCAGTAACTTAGACGATATGTTGTCTGACAAGTCACTAGAAACACATTTTTTTAGTTACAAAACCACAACATTATTTATGGCAGCACAACATTTTTTTTTTTTTCTCTTTTAATCGTATGAGTAACACTTTTAGAAATTGGTTTGCCATCAGTTATTACTTTGTGACTGTCAGGATTTGAACCAGACCATGTTTATAAATGAAAGGCAAGTGGTTCAAGAGTAATAAACGTTTTATTTTTAAGGTAGGTTCTTTCTTGTATAATTTTCAATGGGGTTGGGGGCTTTGGAGAGGGCTGCTTCTGTCAGGTCTGGAACAATCCCATCCCTGGTACCCATGTGCTACGGTATTGAAGAGAAAAGGGTATGTTTTCAGAATTTTGGCATTGACTTGGTACCAGAATCAGTCCTGTGTTGCTTCTGGTGACATCCCTAGTGTACACACACACACACACACATTTCCCCTTCGCTGTGTATAGTACCCTTTGTCTGCTTTTCTTGCATGTTGTAATAAAATATGCATTCAGCCGCAAACTCTCTCCATCTTTCCATCAGACCCCCTGCTCCTGTACTCAACTGCGAGAACATGGAGTCTGTCTCCTACCCCAGGCCCACATTCTACTCCCAGGCACCCCCCAGGCCTCAATCTCGACCTTCATTTAAAGGTGACCACCTCCATCTTACCCAGCATGCTGCACTACAGTTTAGAGCAGTGATTCCCAATCAGGTCCTCAGGGAAGCACAGCCGGTCCATGTTTTTGCTCCCTCCAAACTCTTTGCCAGACTGTCCATATATGGCAGAGAGTTTGGAGGGAGCAAAAACATGGACCGTCTGTGGTTCCCTGAGGACCAGATCGGGAAACGCCGGTTTAGAGAAATTCAAGGCTTACAGCCAAGTAAATGACACACCGTTTTCAGACTCATTTTATTTGCCACCCACATTGAGTAAATTCCAGTAGGTTGTTACTTTTACTATGGTTCTTAATCATTTACTGTAAATTTAGGATGTCTGTGTTTTCTACAGTTCGGTCACATACTGAGAATTCATTGTATCTTACCGTTTGAAAATCCAAATGATGGATATAATTCTTGAATCAATAAGTTAACTCTTTTTCCTGACAGGTCTCTTTAAAAGGCAGTGACCCTGGATAACCGTGTTTTTTCCGCTTTTTTTTTTTTTTTTTTAATGAGTTGGTGACGTTCATTTTTTCTGCTTATTTATTTTTTGCCCTTTGTCAAATGACAGTGGAACTCCCCCAAGAAGCTCTGATTTCCAAAGACCTCAGATGATGGCAGTGTGATGGACCCCGACGGCATCAGAAGGCAACAGCAGCTCATAAGATTCTTGGGGGGGGGGAAAAAGCGCTTTTTGGTGCTGGTCTGCGGTAAAACACCTGCATGCCTGAATGAAATTTTTTTTTTTTTTCCCCCCTCTTCTTTTGCCCTTGGTCTCCATTTGAGGAAATACAGCACAGCAGGCCTCTCTGTCATTAATTTCCTCAGGACTACTTGGGCGCTTTCTCCACTCCAAAGAACAATAGAATAAACAAGTTTGTACATGTGTAAACATGCTGTGGTACTTTGGATGATAATGTGGACTTGTGGTTACAGAGAATCTGAAGATCTAAGATGTCCCTGACAGTCATCGGATATAACACAGTACTCCGGAAAAGAGCTGCGTCTGACACGAAAGAATTTAACTGTTGGCTTGCACATTAAACCACCCCCCCCCTCCCCGACAGTACTGTGACATGGGATTTCATGTGACCTTTGACAAGACATCCGAGAAAATCAGGATCTGGACTGGATTCCGGCTGTAAAGACGCAAAAGTGTATCTCTTAATTTTATACCTACAAAGGGATCAGGGTCTCAGTCTTTTGTATAGTTTGTTTTTTTTGTGATGGTCAAATTTACTGTGTATTTAAAATAGCTCTGACTATACAGTTGTTGCAGTGCCTTTTTATAGACTACTGCACATCCTTAACTTTGGGCTGATTAAAGTGATCTAACCCTAACCCAAGTTTAAGCAAGTCTATGGGACCAAGTACAGACACGCTCTCACATTAAACTCCTTGTCAGCTTTTTATTTTGTTGTATGTATTGGGTGACATCATTTTGCATTGGCAATCAGCAATCTATGTTTTCACTTTGGAAGTAGACGTCCTTGGATTTACTGCCTTATGTATGAGACAGGATTGGACAGACCTTGTGCCATTTCTTTTGATTTACTGTGGATATTAACTGTAAACTTTATGCCGCAGTCAATTTTGTTTACAGTGGGCAACAGCACAGTTAATCTTTTGTATACTTTGTTATAACCTACAATGAAAAGATACAATATGATGAATACGCCACCTAGTGGACATAATTAAAACAAACTAAAAACAAAAGTTATTCCTAACAAATACATATTTATGTGTGACGTTTTATTTGGCCTTGGCTAAACTAGTCTAAACAATGATGAGTCTGTAGCTTTTTATCAGGGTGTAGGGAAAGTATTGGCTATCAGAATTTTCACATCTAGACAGAGTGCAGTCTTGTGCTTGTTACTTGTGCATCTGGATTATTCGTCTTACTCCTTAGATTTCCAGGGAATGTTTAAAACTGCTTGTCATAATTATTGGGCAGACTACAAACATCCTTCAAATCAACGGTACAAGCAATTTGGATATCATAGTAGAGTCCGATTCTCTGAATTAGTGAAATACCTTTGAATATGTTGATTCAGCCATGTTTAGTCGCCTATCTATGTGTTATTCCTGTTTAACATCACTATTGTTTGAATGGCAGGGCTCATTTATAAATTAACTTTTGTGGCAGGAGGGGTGAGTTTGTTTTTTTTTTTTTTTACTAGTTTTATTTTGTATGGAATCCACTTGCAGAGACTCGTTGCAGCAGAAATGTATTGAACAGCCAAACAATATAATGTAATAGAGTTATGCACAGATATAAATTGAGGACAATTCTTTATTCCTTTTTCTACCACAGAAGACCCTCCCCATCAAGTTACTTTGAGCTCTTCCAGGCAGTATGGAGCACAAGACTGGGATACACTCGGGGAGAGGGGGGCAGTCCATTACAGGGCGCGCACACACACACACACACAAATCAATTCAGAAACACCAGTTAGCATGTCTGACTGAGTCTTTACACTATGGGATGGGAGGGAGTGCCTGAAATAAACCCGTGTGACAACAGGAAGAACCTGTAAACCCCAACACCAAATCCCAGTGGGAGTAGGGGTCAAAGCCCACTATGTTTTCAGCCTTTTACAATCTTTAACCAAATATAATAAATGACATTCACAGTATTAATATCTGCTATAAATTTATATTAAACAAGATGGTGTTTCAACACTGGTGACGTCCTTTTAAACCTTTTCCGTCCTGTGATGTACTACATGAGGTTGCTAAATTAAAAATAAATTAAAAAAAAAAAACTGAATACAGACAAAATCAGCCACACTGATCTGAAAGCCTAATTTTGCAGTAAATTTGCAGTTGTCTTGAACCTTTAATTGGTGCCATCTTTTTTTTATTGCCACAGATATCGAGATACCACTTCTGAAGTTCTCATTCCATGTGTAGATTGGTTTTCCTTTAAGTGTCACTCTAAAATATATTAAAAGAACATTGCTATTGAAGAACAATGTAGCCTATACAAGGGCCTTTACTGTGCTACTTAAGTTGGACATTATATTTCATGTTACTTAAATCATGGCAAATTTTGACTCAAGATAATGGGGATTTCTTTGCGTTTTTCCGCCCATCGAAATTCACTTCTGGCTAAGGGTCTGGTATAATAAAGGTCGTCTAATTTGCAAGGCCTTTTACTAAATCAACGAAGAGGTCCTCTTTAGGAGAAATACAGTGGGCAAGTTATATTTTGTTTAAAGCGATCGTCGGAGCCTGCTTGAGGCAGAACGGCTGTACGGGTGAAGCCTGCTCAACAACATGCCAGAGAATTTGGTTTCAGCCAAGCCTATATGGAACTGGTGCAAGGAATGCGCCACTATTCTACTGCCCCATCCCCGATAAACGCTACCAAATAAAGCGCTCAGGGAAAACCACTGGACGAGTGAAATTCAGGATAGCCAAGGTGTGTCGGGATTTTACAGCCCCTGCTTAAATTTCAAGACATTTTAACAAGTACATGAAGCACTACGCCCATAGCGCAAAATAGAACATGTGCTGGGGGAAGCGTAATTAATGCAAGTCGATGGATCCCGACGGGACTAAATTTAGGGCTTAAGCAGTCTGCTGTAGGAAAACCCCGCTGTGGATCGGATAAGAGATGTGACAGTTTCGGAAGGCAGTCGTGTTCCGTCCGCAGAGGCCAGCGGCTTACACCACCAGAAACAATGACTGAAATTGTCGGGTAACATCTCAGGCAATGTTTCTAGCAGAGCCAGCGACTGTATCTATAGCGTATAAGGCGCGAGCATGACCTGGAATATAAAGTCACACATTCATTTATTTCCTGAAGTTATTCTGCCACACTTCTAGGTCACAGGTGGATTTATGTCTGTCACCCTCACCCGCTGTGTCGGATTTTCAAGTCCTCGCAGCCTATATTGTTTCGGTCAAACTGCTGCAGCGTTACCAACATTGCGAACGTGATGTGTCAGCATAATAATTCACAATACGCAAGGTGGTGTCTCAATGTAGTGGCGCTGCATTGAGATACGACTGGGAGGAAATATGCATAAAATAATGGTGACATCTTAGTCAAATGTGGTCGTTGTCTTTGTTCCTTGACCAGACTTTTTTCCCCACACGCTAATCTATGAAACAGATACAAAAAGATTACCTGTGCAAGTCTGCATCCGTAGAATAACATGTACCTAAATCTACCAACTACTTTAATAGGTAAGATTTTCAATTCACCATGGCAACAATGTCTAAACAATACTGTGAAGAGGATATTGCTTTCTCGCCTAAAAATATTTTCCCCTTACATACTTCGATAAATATAAAATGTTTGTCTGTTTGACCCAATGGCTTACAAACTCGAAAATGCAACGAATTACGTAGGTTACAAACAAAATTATTTTCAATAAAATCTGTTAATATAAAATTTATTTCACCAACTAAAAGTTAATTAAGCTTACCTGGGAAAAAAAATGCAGATACCATCTTATTCCTTTACGTTGTCATTTCGTCTGGAAATATAGGACGAATATACACACCCACTTCGTGTTCAAACTGCCTATATATTAATTAAATGAGATGTAAGCCGCACACTTTGAAGGATCACGCTAAATTCTTATAAATTAGTAACCAGGTTGTTTTTACCTCCTCCAGCCGTGGGTCACAATTGCATTAACTAGCGCTTGAATCACCTTATTTACCTTTCTTTTTCTCACAGAAGCCCGGGGCAAATGTTCAAGAAAAACCGGTAAATGTTGTCATAGGAAACGCGCGCAATGCAAACTCCCAACGAAAACTTTTAACCGTCAGAGTGAATTAATTTACAAATTGATTAGGCTAAATTAATTTATGTTTGGGACTGAACGTATGTTCATGTTTTAAAAAAAAACGTTAAATATTAATTCTTCACACTTCACTTTTATACAAACAGAATTGTAGTGTCATTTATACTCTACGTGTTTATAAAGATTAACTTTTCTACAGAGCAGTGAAGTTTTGGTATGAAACACAGCGTTGAAGTACATTATTAAGGATACAAGTAATTTGCCGTTAAAATGTACACTGCATAAACTGCCACTGTGTATGTGTGTGGAGCTGCCGACCATTGACTATGTTATAGTAAAATTGACTGTTATAATATTATATTATAAAATTTAAGAATGGAGGAAACCAGTGAAAACATTAATTCGCCTGGTATGCCCTGATACGCGCCACCCAATCAGTGCACTGCAATTTCAACCCATTGTCTCTTTTAACCCATTGTCTCAATGCAGGGCTCGATTGGCATTACAAATAGGCACCTGGACTACGGGGTCCTGCATGCGCCATAATGAATTTTCCCAAATGGGGCAGTGGGGCGGGGTCCACCAAGAAAATGGCCAGTATGCCAGGCCGGTCCAGCCCTGTTCTTACCCAGTCAGCCTTTTGGTCTGTATGCCTGCGTGCCAGCTGGTGGTGTAAAGAAGTGTCCTTCTTTCAAAAAGGTTCCATTCCCCTCGAACGCCTGTGATCTCTACCTTAAATTTTATGTATGTTTCATGGTCCATCCAGGGTCAGTCAGCATTATGATGGGGCCACCCCCCCCCGCAAAGTCCCCCACAGCCCAGTCTCCCATTCTGCTGCCCCGAGTACCACACACTGGTGACATTATTTTTTATTATAATTGTTTTATTTAATTTTATTTATTTTAAACTCTAGGGGGGGGGGGGGGGGGGGGGGGGGGGGGGGGGGGGGGGGGGGGGGGGGGGGGGGGGGGGGGGGG
>JABFEA020000046.1:11908070-11922840 GCA_019775915.2 Cyphomyrus plagiostoma
GTTCTACATACAGGTGTTCTATATGCAGGTGCTCTACATGCAAGTGTTCTACATGCAGGTGTTGTACATGGATGTGTTCTACATGCAGGTGTTCTACATGCAGATGTTCTACATGCAGGTGTTCTACATACAGGTGTTCTATATGCAGGTGCTCTACATGCAAGTGTTCTACATGCAGGTGTTGTACATGGATGTGTCCTACATGCAGGTATTCTTTTGCTGTAGGTGACTTGTTTGTGTGTATGTGTTCAGATTACTTTGTCCAGGTGCTGCACTGTAAACATGAATGTGTCCGAGAGTTGGCCACACTTCCAGGTCACCACGTCCCCATGCAGAGCTACCTGCCCCTGCACTATGACCACCTGCAGTTTTCTTACTTCAAAGGTAAACCACCCGGCCCACCCTGTAGTTTTATAAGGTCAGCATAGACCAGGGGTCCCCAGCTATTCTTCCTGGGGGTCAGGAACCAGACAGGTAAGGTTCGGGGAACACAGAAAAAATATTTTTTATTAAAGTAATATCGAAATATTAACTTGTGACCATGACAAGTGGCTTGCCAACCAAACACATAGGAGAGAAAACACATTAAATAATAAAAATAAATTGCAATAACCTCAACAGGACAGTAACAAAAAGTAAATCTACCGACAAAGTAAATCTACATCTAACTCAGTATTAACTGTCTGAAAATGAAAACATCCAAATTATCAATTAATTTCAAAAACCCCACTACCCCCCATACCACGTCAAAGGTGTGGTACAGTCCAGTTTCCTATAATCTTTGCTGAGTCAGCTTTACTCCATCTGTTGCCTTTATCCAGGAGCAGAGATCCAGACCAGTATTTTGTGTCAACCAACCAGTTGTCAACCTGAAATGTCCAGCTCTGCCCATGAGTAAGACATAACAAAAAGTTAACCAAAAATAATAAACCATTAAATTAATAGCATCGCAAAAAGAATCTCAATATATATGTTCCATTTAGAAATTAATGCAAAGTGTAATGCAAAGTATAATAAAGTAAATACTAACTAACGTAACCTAAAGTTTTAATTAATGAAATGCTGCAAATTAAACATAACTGTTATGGATTGCGGGGCTCGGACCAGGGGAAACAGGAACAGGACTGTAAAAATCAGGTGAACTCGGGATTTTAATCAGAGCAAAAACAAGCAGGACTGTATAATAACAACACAACGTTAATGACCGGACTGGGGAAACATACGTGAACTCGGGCTGAAATACCCTGGACTAGTGAACAACAACAAGAAACGGCTGGTAACACGGGGATTCCACACGAGGTTAACGAGGGGTCATGGCATACAGGGGTATTGGCCCAATCGGGACGTGACAATAACTGAAGGAAATAATAGGTAAAGAAATTACAATAAACTGGGTAAGGAAGGTGAGCATTGGTTTGATGGCTGTGTGGTTGGCACGGTAGCCATCTCAGCCCTTCTGCATCTCCAGGAGCGCGGTGCTACGGTGGGTTGGCAGAATAACAGCGTCTTGTGAGACAGTAAAACACTGAGCTGATGGTTCCCACAGCGATGCGTGCCAAACGCTATCCTACAGCTCTTCCGTCCCGAGCGCCACACAATGGGCCACTTCAGAACGTCGCTCCCTTGTAAATAATAGCATGTGTTTTGTAGGGCGCTTTTATGGGAATATTTTCCATTGTTTGTAAAAGATGGTCGGGTGATGACATGTGAAAGCATGGCTCTGTGAATCTGGAGGGATGCATATGCAGCATTTGTAAATCACCTCTGAAAATGGCCTTTTTATATACAATATTTAGCCTCGTAAATCTGTCAAATGGATATTCTGGGTAATTTTTTTTTTTTATCAGGGACATGGAAGCACGTATATTTTGCTGCACTTATTTTATATTGCCAGATTAAGAGAGGGCATGAGATTTTTATCAGGTACGACATGAAAAGATTATTATGTGAAAATCTTCGTAAGTAATGTGGCATTGGGGAGTTAGGTTGTAGCAATTTAGGTTCTCTAAGCTACACCATGGCACCATTAGCTATGAGTGGAAAGGAAGTGGATAAAGACTAATACACGCAACTCGGTGATAATGCCAACTACACAGTAAACCTGACACAAGGAAATGCAGAGCTCAGTGTTACTGTGTATCCTTTGTAAATGTGTTTGTGGATAGCATGCAAACACTAATCTGAACTACTGCTTTGAGAGAGCGTGGCATGCTTTTTAAATAATTAATAAATGTGATATTAGTAAACAGTGAAAGTCAGGCCTTTATTAATAATATGACTCTGTACACATCCAGCCTCATTGTATTTCCCAGAGTTCTTGGGGTCTTTGTGAGTCATCAGCTGTGACCCCAGGATGATAATATCCATACACACAGCAACAACATCCTAGTCCCATTTAATAGTTGTCATATTGAAGTGACATGTTTCTCAGAACTCTAGAGTTGGACAGCGTTCAAGGAGAAGAATTTGGCATGTGCCTTTTTTGTACAAGCCTACCCCACTATGGGATTTGGGAAACATGCTGACCTGCATGGAATTAATTCATGCATCCATCATCTGATCATTTATTCTGGTCAGGGTGATGAGGGGGGCCTGAAGTCTGTCCAGGGCAGCATAAGGCACAAGGCTGGGGTGTACACTGGACGCGATGCCAGTGAATGAAATTCATCAATTTCAGATGGAATACTGTCCGTTGATTTTGAGGGAACAACTCTAGTTTATTTGGAGCGCTGACAAGTGTGGTTTTCTTGGAACTCGGCACAATGGCAAATCAACACCTACGGAGATCCCTGTCAGGTTGTGAATCGCAGCCCGTGTGACTATTGAGTAAGACGTGTGCTGACAGCAGCACACTCTGCCTCTTCCAGTGGGCAAGATCCAGGACGCCATGGCAAGTGCCCAGGCCTGTCTGCTGTTCCGCGAGGGAGGGGAGCACATGGTGGAGAATGTGGCGTTCTACAGGAAGACGCTGGGGCATGACGTCAAGCCGCGGAAGGTGAGAGATCAAGCAGCGTATGAACAGTGGAAGGTCAAAATATCGCTACTAATCAAACGGCCCTCCTTCCTTACTTGGGTGCTTGTTGACGTTTTTGAGAATAATTCAGAATGAGACTGTGTAAGATAAAGTTTCTCTTAATCAGCAGAAAAGAAGCGAAAGCAACAGATTGTCCCTGTCCCCATCCCAAGGTGGTGACATACGCAGCAAAAGAAATATCACACTTTATATACCTTTTTTAAACTTCCTTAGAAGCATATCAATACTATGATTGGCTACTTCCCCAAAAAGCAATTACCCTATCAAAAAGCTCATTAACAATGATTGGTTAATACTTCAAGAGGTATGCCAATTACAATTGGTTGCTACCTCAAGAGGCATCTTACTTATACATAGTTACCTTGGTTTCATAGTTTCCTTGGTTACCCCCTTAGTTACCCTGTCCCATAATTATCACATGCCCCCCCCATACACCTGTCTTGTCTCAGCTCACTCTGCACTGTCTGACCTCCTTTTATTTCTTCCCACTCCCTGTTGCCATCTATTAATTGGTAGCTAAATACCATTGCTGTGTAGTGAAAATTATTCATTTAGACGTAGTGAAAGATTTTTGTGTTTACTTAGAGAATATTTGCTACGATGACAAAATACCATCTGTCTGTGTGAAAGGCGAGGGCGGCTGAGCGGCCGACCAGGAGGAAGGTCACACGCTGATAAGTGCACTGCTGGTCCTGGCCGCTTCTGTTTGGCTGCACACAGAGAAGACAGTAACTGTGAAACTTCATTCTTATCTCATAGGATGATAATAATTTTTAAAATAATTTTGGGCACTTGTGTATGTGGGTGCAGTGTCTCGGCTTACTTGATGCATCAAATAACCTAATTTAACAACTTTGCTCCTTTCATACCTTGCCTTGGGCTGCTTTTCATATGTATCTTATATGTTCCTGCATCATATCTCCTGCATCTGCACAGCCTATCATACATGATCAATAGCATGGCTTCCTCCCTTTGCAGCAAACACCTGTGGTTCCAGTTAACTATGGTCCCCTTTCTCGGAAGTGCTGTGCCTCTCTAAACCTCAGCCAGTTATTCCTGTCTCAGTAAAGTCCAGACTTAACCATACGTTTCCTGTTTTTTTTTCTGTATTGCAAGCCCATTTACGGCAATACCCAGCCACCTGTGACTGAACTTAGCATACATGTAGAGACGCAAAACCCACCCCACCTTGGACCCTTCTGTAAAGTACATGGGGGGGACGGTGCAGATTTGGTGATGAGTAGGTAGCAGGTAACTGGGAGTTTATTTATGGCAGAGAACTCATTGTCCGCTTTTCAGCAGAATCACATGAATGGATTTTCCCACCACAAAGAAGGTGGTTCTGTTCTTTTGGTCTCATATAAATAGGTATTAAACCCCAGTGACTAAAAAATCTGATTGGTCCCGCCTCATCTAGTTGCTTGGATCCACCTCCTCCGATTGGCTATCTCTCTGAGCAAGTCATTTTTCATTCTGCCCCCAGAGCGTTTTTGTGTGAGTGAAACTACCATGAACCCTCAGCTTCTCCCCAGCACAGGCTTGAAGCTGCCCTGGGGAAGACAGTCCTGGTTTTGGGTTGGAGCAGTCAGTGGCCATGCTGTTAGCCTCCCTCTCATGCGTTTCCAGGCTGACCATTAGGAGTCTGTTGTTGCTGTCCGCTCGCCTGGTGCTGAACCGCGACTGTTGGTGCGTGGTAGAGCCATAGCCGCTTGCCGTATCACATTAGCTAGTAAAAGTCAATGTCTCCAAGTCCGTTCCTCCCAGCTCCTGGTAGATCAATCCTCCTGGTGAATCCTCGAAGACCATATTGGGAAACAGTGATATGAGTAGTAATGGAGAAATCTTTTCATTATTGTTAGCTTTGCTCAGATTTGTATCAGACATATGTCAGACATATATCTGCCACAAGTCTCCTTGGTTATAGACCCAGGTAATTGTCCTTACAAAAAATAATTATATTGCTCTGACCGGGTTTGGAACCTATCCTATTCTGTAGGGACAAGTAGCATTCTAGTGAATACATTTAAAATTATTCCAGAACTTGGAAGTAAAATACTTGGAACATGATGACCAGATGTGCACCTGGAAGTAATTCGGCTATTTCAGGAACAATGTCAAAATTCCTCAACGACTTCCCCATGGAAAAAGCTTCCCTTGTGACTGACGAGAGGAATAACGTGGCCTTGGATCATCATGCTGTCCCACAGGAGGCAGAGTGGTACTTCAGGCGGCACGAGATGGAGCAAGAGCTGTTCCTGGTGGAGAGCGAGACTCGGGGAGCTGAGTTCAGACCCGAGGTGAGTGAGATCAGAGCCCCACCTTCTCCCTGCAGCTGCTGCCGGTGAGCGGGGTTACCGCTCAACCAGGATTTCCATCTCCGGTGGCTGCAAAGGTAAATGCTAGGGACCGCAGGGGTCACCCTGTGAATGAGGTCTGCACGGTAACTGTGTTAATATTGGCCAGGGGCAGTGCGGGGAGACCCAGGGGTGACGACACCCCCAGCAGGAAATTTTATTCCAGATTCATGACCGCGACATTTTAGTGATGCGCATTTTTACCTGCGTGTCGTCGTAAGGCATTAAGCAGCGATATATGATTAATCAAGGAATTAGTGGGTTAAAAAAGCAACAAAGTCACAGAGAAGGTGGAAATTGCTTCCTGACATTTAAAAGAAGTACTCCTGCAAAAATAGTGCTTATGACATCACAAAATGCCAAAGTGCAGCTGATAGTGAACGGGCGGGAGCAAATGCGATCCATCTGTTACATGCAGACTAGATTGTAGACAAACTGTCTCTACTCCACCTCACAGCAACACGTGTATTCATGAGCTGACCCAGACTCGTGAGTGAAAGCAGGAAATAGTGGCAAGAATTGTTTTTGATTAATCATTATATAAGCTGATAAATCATATTCTACAGAGGGGGAGTCATTTAAGTGCAATGCAAAATAGCTCTGGTACAATTAACTACTAAAGGGAAATGAAAAAGGAGAAGCAGTGACAGCCGTTAATGCAGTGACAGCTCAATGTAACGATTGCCTGACAACACAGACTGTTTCATGCACCAGCAGCTCTGCAGTCAGGATCAATCCCCTTCAGCTACAGGAGAGATTCTGCTTAAAAACACTGTCCATCTGAATCCTTGGGATGAGTGGGTGGAGTATCTTGTCAAACAGCAATCCTATGATGATGAGACAATACAATGGTGGTGTAATCATTTTGTTATATAAAGTGAATGGGGAGTGTTTGGGAGATACAGATCTCAAGGATACATTGAAGCAAGTGCTTTTAAAACTGTAAATAAGAATTAGTACGTTCTGTTCCACTCCGTGGCTGCCAGTGTAGGGAGGTGAGTTTGTCCGTGTGTTTTTTCTCCTAAAGTAATAGAAGATTCTACACCAGTTCAGGATATTTTAGGAGAGCGTTTATTGAGCCAGACATGAAAGTGATATAGTAGCCCACTGTCAGAGTAATGAAGACATTGGCCGGCATTTCTGCATTATTCACAGGCATCTTGGCCATATTCCACAGATGAAAGGAAGCTGATTTTTCAGACGCATTTTCTAACGTAAACAAATCTTCTTTATGCATGTTGCAAGGCCTGTAATCGAAGAATTCACATCAGGGCAGAAACTCCATGGTCTGAGAATGTGACAATGGTTTTATTGTTGTATGACCAAACAAAACACAAATTGCAAGACACTCTGGAGCAAATATCCCCCCTCGTACTGCCAGATTTTCGGTCTCTGTGTGTCTTGGAGAGAAGGCGGCCGGGATCAGGTGAGCTTTGGGGCTTGGGGCTGCTGACTGGATGAGGGTGCAGAATGAGAAGAAGACTCCAGTGTGCATGATCTGGAGAAACTACTCCAGCGTGCGTGGTCAGGGAGAAACGACTCCCAGGGAGAAACGATTGCAGTGTGCAAAGCCTCACACTGAGGTTAGAGTAAGTTGACTTGAGCATAGGAATGATAGTTACTACTATGTCTGAGAATAATATTATTAAGGGGTAGAACTTATAAGGAGCAGGGCAGTGGGCCCAGCACTGGCCATGTGGGTCTGACTTGTATTTGACCTCCGAATCTTTTGATAATTCAGTGTCAATCAGTCACATATTTAAAGATGTCTTGTTCTTAGTAGTAAGGTAACACATGACTCCACAACAACAGCTCCCCCTTGTGGAGCCTTCCAACATTTTTGACACACTGCACACCACACCTGTTATCTTTATCATTTTGTTAGGGGAACAATCAAGCAATTAATGGTCAGTTAGTGTTTGCATTGAGAAGGGAGGGAGATTTTTTACACTTTTTAATGATGGGATACCTATTTATTTTTTAATGAAAGCATGATGCTGGATTGTGCACAGCAAATAAGTATACAATGTAATTGCAATTTATGTCAAAACCTTGACTGTTGATCATAGTTTTGGGAATATGACATTTTTTTGGTGTAAAATCAGGTAAATTGCAGAAAATCAACTGATCTAATGAGTAATTTGAGCAGTTAAAACAATTTTTTTTTTTTTATTAAAAACAATATTCTGATAGCATATAATGTTTTTATACATATAGGAAATATCTTCCAACCTCCCTGATTGATATATTCACAATCTGAATTCTTCTTTTTAGAATTACTGGCACCAACCTCTCAGACGGAAGGACATCAGCAGGTTAAGTCTCATTTAGTCAGTATGAAATGACCCTTAAATAATAACCAAAATGCTGAATTGTTAAGGGGCAAGTCTTTGATGGAGTAAAACCTTACTCCTTTCTTTTTTGGGGGATCTGAACTAGGAGTATTTAGATTTTGTGATTTAAACATTAAATCACAATATTAAAAATATTGCTAACACTTTCTATGAATGTCATGTCGATGAGAATCTATCAACACATTCATAACACATTACATCACACTCATAAAGCATTATAAACATGGCGATAAATATTTATAAAAAGGTATAACACATTATAGCCATGTTAACTATGCATTATGATGAAGCCCTCATCTGTGATGGTCTATAGATATGTTCATAATATGGTATAAAGCACCTTTGATGCTTAAGCCGACCATTATAATGCATTATGAAGGTATCTATAGTGCATTATAGATGAGAGCTTCACTGGAGCTTATTATAATCAACACTAGAATGCCTTATAACTGTCAATAGAGGATGCTGTGATGCTTTATTAATTCTTATACAAATCTTACAATACCTTACGAAGGCACCTATCATAACTTTAAGTAAAGTATTTCTGTGTTTTTTTTTTCTTTCCAAATGTGTACAGGCTCCCCTCGGGCCCCAGTGGAGCTACAGATCCCTTGGCCACGTCAGTAGAGATGGACACCAGCTTGGAGCAGGACTACAAGCTGACAGAGGGTGGGTCCTTTCTGGAAGAACTGCAGAAACATGTTGAGCTCTTGTGCTCCACAATGGTGGCATCACCCGCCAGACTCTGCAGGCGCCAGATATAAAACTGAAAAGCTTCCAGCGTTTATATCCTAGTGTCACAATGCAGGAAGTCCCAAAAGATAAAGGTCACTTTTCTATTACGGGTCATGGGGGCTCTCAACCTTTTGGTGACTGTGAACCAATTTATGTTGTAAAACATTTCTTGGACCCTGTGGACAGGGGAGGAGAGGTCAAAATGTGTGACTGTCAAGGATCATAAAAAAAGGAGTGGTTTGAAAATATATAGAACTTATTTTTGTAAATTAACCAACTCCGCTCAAAACCCACATAGTGTAATATCTACTGCAGATATGTGGCATTCAGCGGACCAAGGGTTGGGATTTTGGGAATCCCTAGTCTATTGGACAAGGAGGTGGTCAGCAGGGGGCCATTATGCAATGAGTCATACGACCCCCCCTCCCCCTCCCATATTTGCATCGTGGATGGGGTGAAATTCCATAAATTGGTCAGATTATTCAGTGAGTTTTTTTTTTTTTTATTATTATTGCAATACTTCTGCACTTTGGATGAGAGCTCCATCCTTGAGGAGAGGCGTTATTGGCACTCCTGCGGCAGCCTGATCCTTGGGGGTTTGGGTTCCGTGCAGGGGGGCCGCTGCTTCACGATCACATTCAGCTGGTGCAGGACTCCGAGGGGCTGAAAGGCTCCCAGAGGGTCCTGCTGGACAACGTCATCTCCGGGGAGGAATGCAGGCGGATGCGAGACGTGGCTGACGTGAGCCTCCGATGCAATGTGTCCTACACTTACATCACATTCTGATCTAATCCTCCTTTTCTGGAACTACCCGTCGATCATAGCTATCAAGGCAATTTCTGCACTAGCATAAAAGGATGTGAGATCAGTACCATGATTCCTTTGTAAGCACACAACGTGTAACAGAATTAAAAGGTGTCTGTCTACATGGACCACTGAAGGTGGCTGCCTGTTGATGATCTGGCAGGTTGTAGGCACAGCTGGTGATGGGTACAATGGTGAGCCATCACCCCACACTCCAAATGAGAAGTTTGAGGGTTCAACAATCCTGAAAGCTTTGCGGGTGAGTACAACTGGTCACCGGCCGAAGTGGAGGTCTGAGGATCAAAATGGTAGGTTAGTGGTTGAGGTGGCTGACTTGACTCAGGGCCTCGATGTCTCAGGGCCCTGCTATTAATCTTTTTAATATCTCTTTTGCTCTGGAAGGAGCATCCTTGTATACACGCCGTGCTCACAGAAAGTCTTAGGTCGCTCGCTTAATTCAGTAAAAATATTGCAAACGTACCGGTTTTATAGAAAATCGTTACTTTATTCATTGGTTTACAACACACACATTTATGTTTAGTATCCCTTTGGGAAGCAGTGACTGCAATTGCAATTAATAACAGAATGACAAAAGCTGAACTGAATGAATCTGTCAAAAAACATATGACACTCAATAAAGTGAAAATGTTTGGGCAAAAGATATGTGCAGTTATGTTGGACATTACTTGTCAGTGGACTTTTGTTATGAAACCAATACATTTGCAACAATTTTACAGAATTAAGGGACCGTCCCAAAGCTTTCTGTGAACGCTGTAACTGCTTTCTGTGAACACTAACTGCAGGGATTCAGGTTCAATCTCCTCAGTGCCTCTGAGAAATAAAATTGGCTCGTCGCCCTCCAGGCGGGTCGGATTGTTGGCTTGTTTCCTGCTTAATGTTCTACTGCAATATCTGCTAGCAGTAGGACACCACATGGCGATTAATGGAATTGAATTAGTTCTTTGCCAAGTGTGGCTCATCTGGCCTTGTAGAGCATAATGAAAGCAGGTGGACATATTTGAAGGAGACAAACTGGAAAATGCTCGATTTAGATTACAAAATGGGAGGGAATCTCATTACACAGTATAACCGATTTGCTTGTTAAATAATTCTTGCTTCAGTTTGCTGATGAGGGGAGGATCCAGTGGAAAAATGTCCGCCTCTTTTACGACGTGAGCGAGAAAGTCAGGCGGATTGTAGAGTCCTACTTCATGCTCAACTCCACGCTGCACTTCTCATACACCCACCTGGTGTGTAGGACCGCCCTTTCAGGTGACCTCTGAACCCCCCCCCCAAGGGCACTGGGACTGTTTTCTTTCTTACGATGGAGTGATTTTATAACCAGGAGTGCATGTAACTGGTACAGAAGTACGCATTCACCGTATACAGTGATGAGTGCCACAATTTTTTGTAGCAGCAGCCCAAACATGCATATTTATCTTAGGAATTCTCGTGCATTTTAACCTCTATGTGGCGAATTTGTACTTCTTTTATGCTATGAAGGCTAAAATGCACAATGATTCCTTGTCATAACAGCGTAAATGCACATAAAATAAGTCCTCAGTTGTCCCGCTGCGACAAGAAATTGCTGGGTTAATCACTTCATATGGTGAATGCATACTTGCATACCAGTTATATGCACCCCCGTTAATAACTAATTAAATTAAAAGTGACATTTCACTATTTTACTACCAAATACTAGCAAGCCAGCATAACATTTTTTATAAGTAGCTAAGCAGCAAATGCATATCAAACACATGTTAGGTCACATGTTAGACTACCATCACTCACATTTGGTTTCAATGATGCATTGGTGACCTATCTGGGTCCACCTTAAATCACAGACCATCAGCACCACCGAGAAGATATGAGCCACGCAGTCCATGTGGACAACTGCATCCTGGATTCCAAAGCCAAGATGTGTCTGAAGGTGCCACCTGCTTACACCTTCCGAGACTACAGGTAGCAGGTCTTATACTGGTACATTTAAAGCTTTGCCTGTAACTACAAGCCCCCTGGGATTCGTCCCAGTTAGAAAAACGTTAGAGCTCATCTATTTAAGAAAGGCTGGCATATTCTCATGCCTCCAGGGCTGTGGGTTTGTTTCCAGCTGCCAGCTGTGTCTGTGTGTGTGTGTGCGTGCGTGCATGTGTGTGGAGTTTGCATGTCTCCCCTGTACATTCAAGTTACAGTATGAGTGCTAGTTGGATGGATGTTTTCCAAAATAGAATTAACAGACTGATTCAAAATCAAATACTACACAAGTCTACGTAGCTACGTATAATACTATAGCTACAATGGACTATCAGTGTCCGTTTTTTGTCACGGCGGTACAACCAGAAAGCAGCAGTTCTCACGCGTGAGGCAAAATTGTTGCTGCTTTGAGTGCTTTTACTTGTATGGATGCCTTCCCTCTTCAGTGCACTGCTGTATCTAAACGGAGACTTTGAAGGCGGCGAGTTCATTTTTACAGAAATTGACGGTCAAAGTATTACGGTAGGTGATTAAAGATTGCGAATCTGACAAAATTGACAAAATAGTCAAACATTCGTAACTGCCATCTTTTTCAATCCTTTGAAGTTACTGCACACTGTTTCCTTGCACTGTACATTTATGAAGGATGTTTAAGCTGCCAGTAATAGCCATGTGTCACTGGCACACACAGGCGACTGTCAGGCCTAAATGCGGCCGCTTGGTGGGGTTCTCGTCTGGGGTGGAGAACCCCCACGGGGTGCGTGCGGTGACGAAGGGGCAGAGGTGTGCTGTGGGCATGTGGTTCACACTGGATCCACTTCACAGGGAGCAGGTGAGTCAAATGCACTGGAATTCAGAATGATCATAACCATTACTATAACGAGATGGCGTGACAAAGGACTGCAATGCTGTCTTAAATGTTCTAAAAGGGCTAAGCATTTTACAATGTTGTGAATGTTGTGAATATTTACAGTGCTGCGAAAAAGTACAACATGGAATATTACACTTACAGGAAACCTCTACAGTATCACTAATATCGGTCTGGCAGTTTATTTTGGTGTCTCCCAATCCAGTCCTAGGGGACCCCCAGGCTGTGCAGGGAGCTGGGAGGGAGCAAAAACATGGACTGTCTGAGGGTGCCCGAGGACCGGGTTGGGAAACACTGGTTTATCTGACACTTTGAATTTTCTCACTTGTTTGATATATTTTGTATTGAATTGTTTTTTTGTAGGGTATGTTAAAGGTTGGGGAAAGGATCCAGTTGTTAGTTAATGAAGATCAATCAGCACCGGAGGTCAATTTAGGCCGCAGAGAAGAGCTGTAGTGGATATAACTTACTTTCGAGTGTTCATCTTATTGATGTTTAACGTGAGGGCATGTTACAGGACTGAGTACACTGCATAGTGTGCATACCGCTGCCATATACTGCAGGACACTAATCCCACATACATACCGCTAAACACATTCAGGAGTGCTTTCTCGCCCACTAGGGCGAGGTCACACTCCTTCTGTGCTTCCCCAGTCACCAGATATAAAAACCACAGAACATTTTTGCCACATTTCCATCGCCTTCATTTCTCGAAGAATCAAAGGCCTTTTCTTCGTTTTCTTCATATCCGCCATTATCTCACCATGAACAGTTCGTTGACCTTTAAAGAACATTTCAAGAAAAACTACAGCTGTTGTGAAGACATAGCATGACCTCATGCATGACCTCGATATTAATAAATAGTTTGATGTTTCCATAATTTTATTCACCCTTTTATAATACGTATCTGAATCAGTATATATTGATTAGCGCACAAATCCTATAGAGTCCTAGAGTACGGAATGAATCATACAGAACTGGTAGAGAAAATTTTATTTTGTATATTAAAAAATGTTTACACAGCCATTACTTGTATATACAGGACATGATACAAAGTTATAAAAAAAAAACAAAATTATATTTGATTACTGGGATATTTAATTTTTTATATTTCGCACCATTTTTTAAATCTTAATTCATTCATCTATATTTTTTTATTGCATTGCCACCATTTAGATGCTTTTGTTTGGACTGTATGTGACCATGTTTTTTTTATCATTTTAATAACATAATAATTTAATAGGTTTGGCAGAGTTTTAAAATGGTTTTTATTTGAAATTCAGGACATGGTATTGTGAAAAATAAAATGGCATATCACTGAAGACCAATGTGAAAGATTTTTCTTACATCAGTTGAGGCTGGAAGGCAGTTAAACACAAAAGAACGAAAGTATTATAACAAGTATACTTGTAGTCTTCTGTTTCATCTCAGAACGTTTTGAAACAATCCTAACATATCGAACACTGTTTGGCTTCAAACACCAAGAATATCAAGACTTATTAAAAAAATGAAATGTTTTTATTAAAATATTGTAAACCCTTTTCCATTTAAAACGTCTTATACAAAAACTAATATACAGTTTTCCTTGTGTAATATAATTAGCCAGAGGGCAGAAGAAGTCATAGGAAACTATATATATATACAGCACTTGTTTTGTGGTCTTGATCCTATAGACCGTTTTGTGTGCAGGTCTGCATCAGCTGATTTCATTTCGTTGAGTGGGTTTCATTTAGTGGGTCTTGTGCTACATTATTCAAGGGAATGCACCTTAAAAAAACAGTCGTACACGTTTTTTGAAGGACCGATAGCTATTAAAACTACAGACTGAGATGGGTGGACTGAAACTGGCATGTCTACTTGGGCCTCAGAACACAGCACATCCAGGGAAAGTATGTAAAGGGGAGTTACATCTCCCCCAACCTGCACCAGCACTGAGATGTACTGGGTCGTCATGGGAGCAAGAAGGCAACCCTTGAAACCCATTGAAACACTGAAACCTTTTTTGGAAATTACTTATCTGGAGACAGAATGATACAATCGCTGCGATGCTTTAAAATCCCCATTGTGTTTGACAGGAGAAAATGGTAGATCGCCCCTGGCTTTGTACATTAAAAATACCTCGGACACACAAGGTAGCATAACACTGGGAATGTTCCATTACATTACAGACATACACTGAAAATCCATACAATCACAACTGGCTGACAGCAGCCCTAGAATACATGAGTCTCTACGAAATGGAAAAAGAAACTAAGCCTCACAGTCCCAACAACAGAAAGTTTGTTCAGTCACTGAACCAGTGATACACAGGATAACTGACACAGGACGTCCAGCCTTTGTTAAGTGCTCAGGACAGATGTAATCAGATACGTTACTTTGAAGCACCGTTTACCTGTTTAACTGTATAGTTTGTCAACAAAATAAGGCATTTCAAAGGCAGCTAAGTGCATCTCTCCAGTGGTATTTTTTTCTGCAAATGGGAAATGTGAAGAGTGAAGCTTTTTAAAGATTTTTTTTTTTTTTTGGGGGGGGGTGGGGTTGGGGTGTTTTGGGGTGTTTTTTTTTTTTTTTTGTGTTGGTGGGGGGGGGGGGGGCGCGCGACCCGCTCCGGGGACAGTGGCAGGTGGGGAGTTTGACTGGGGCGGTA
>JABFEA020000046.1:11922940-11933540 GCA_019775915.2 Cyphomyrus plagiostoma
CGCTTAGGTCCCCAGGGGGGGGGTGGGGGCGGGCCTCTCACTCCCCCTCCTCGTTGATGCGCTGCTTGCTGCGGCGGGTGTCCGTGTCAAAGGGGAAGTCGCCCCAGTCGTCGCGCGGCGGGATGGAGATGGTGTGCCTGAGCGTGAAGCGCACGGCGTCGATGACCCGCTCCCCCCGGGCCTCCCCGGAGGCCACGCCCAACCCCGCGGACGACGGGGCCGAGGAGGAGGAGGAGGAGGAGACCGGGCGCAGGATTTGCAGCGGTGACGAGAATTCGGATGCCTGCCGATGGTCCAGGATGCCCTTCCAGATGACGTGCTGGAACTCGGCGGGGATTTTCAGCCGAGACAGATCCTACGCACACACAGCACACAGCACATTAGGCTTCGGCTACGCGCTGTGCCCCGCGCTGGACGGCGGCCATCGCATCTCTGTCCTGCCAGTGTTGGCCGTGAGATGGGCAAGGCCTCACCTCCATGGCGTAGTTCTCGATCTGATAGATGTTAGTCAGGCCCTGTGCCGTGAAATATTCCAGGCAGGAGGAGCAGCCCAGCCTCACCAGGAAGCTGCAGGCATCGCAAAAATAACCCACAATCAACCACCTATGTTTATCTCAATCGCACTTCTGATTAAAGTATAGACCATGCAACAAAGTAGCAACTATTAATTATTCATTTTTAATTATAATATAGTAGAACTGAAATACCCTAAAGCAGTTGCTGACTTTGATCTTTATCAAATCACACAGCAGATGATAAAGGGATTAGAACTTATGAACAAAAGGTTCAAGGCTTATTGCTGTAAATTAAGTGAATTAATTACTTAAGTGAGGAATTTACCAAAAATAGTCAGCTTTGGGAGCTTCCCGATTCTCTGCTGTATTGGAAGCGTAACACAAATTGGTTCCGGTAGAAAATACATGAATGCGTCTTTTTTTTTTCTTCATAGACCAGCTACCATCATGGAAAGTGTCAGACGCATTTTCCATAACTGAGAAAGGCAGGCGATTTTATATGAAACGTGGTGAGCTGAGTGATATGTTAGAAGAAAATCCAATCAGTTGGTGGAGATCAGCTCAAAGGGCGTGTCTTACGTTAAATTTGTTTATTGAGATAGTGGCTTGGTGTAGGACAGGGGATCCGAGCAGTAATCAGGTTCTGGCACAGGAGGACCGGCGCCGTTACCTGGAGATGCTGGTGTCGATGGGATATGGTGGGGGTGGCGTGCAGTGGGAGGCGGTCACCATTGGCAGCTGAGGCTGCATGATGTGGGTGGGACTCAGGGCGCCCATGTCCGGGCCCATGGGGAGATGCGTGCCCATGATGGGGGATACTGCAGAGAAGAAGAGAAACCACCCCCACGCTCAGAACAAATGGGACGACCCGCTTACATACAGCAAACCAAGGCGGGAGGAACCAGGAGGACCAGCGGGTGGGAAACACCGATGCAAGAGTGCAAAGCGCCTCAAAATAAGAAAATACCCCATTTAATGAACTTTTATTGGTGTTATGTTCTGGCAGGTGAAGCCTGACACTAATGCGTGTGCTAGCTAATGTGTCAGACTATGTATGTGTTACCTAATGGCCTGCTTGTCTCAGAGTGAGATTGTGAGAACGACTGTTACAGCAGGGTGAGTGAGTACAGGCTGGGCAGTTCCAGTCACCTCACTGCAGGACGTTCAGTTATTGTCCACTACGGAATTCATTACTCAGTACAAAGAATGTTCGTCTCTATATAAATGTGAAAAGTGAGTCATTTGTCAAAGAAAAATAGCCTTGCCTTTCCTGTAGTGACATCACCAGATTAGTATCCAATGAGAGCATTTGATGGCGCATACGCCTGCACACGCCACATCCCATCGGTTTGACTGGAGAAGCCGTGCACCCAACATGTCTCAGAAAGGGGTGGGGGGTCAGACTCAGATACTTACTGTCGGTGAGCCCCCCAGGCATGCTTGATGGTGTGAGGGATCCGCGTGGCTGATGGTTGATGAGCTGGCTGACGGAGGGGAGCTTGTTCACCTTGCCGTGCGGAGGGGAGCTGGACGGGAATGGCGGCTGGGTGGGCATGGAGTTCCTGGGCCAGATGGGGGGGGTGGAGGTGTTGGTTACTTCCCTCAGCAGACAGTGGCCAGCGGATGAACTGATCACACAAACAGACCCTAACTGGCAAACTAAGGTCATTGGTGCCATACAGCCCCAGTGGGAGTCACAGATTCCCGCATGTGACATGTTACAAATTATTATTATTATTACTGTTATTATTATTACTATTATGCAGAGTTGTGCTATGGCGACAAGAATGACAACAACAATAATAATAATAACATAATAACAACAATGGCAACATAAAGGATAAGGACCCATATGAAGATGCAGCAGTTGACCAGAAATGTAAAAATTCACAACCAAAAGCTCTAAGACTTAATGCTGTAAGTAAAGTGAACTCGTTAGCCAAGGAGCACAGGCCGGATAAAATAAATGAAGCAGTTTGCTAGATTTGTGATTCCTCTGGTGAATTATGATCTTGACTCATTGACTCCAATCGCATATGATATGTTTTAAAAGGGTCAGACTAATGGTTATGTTGTAATAAAAGCAAAAGCTTTGCACCGTTTTTCAAATCTCATCAAAATTGTTATGCAGTATCATTATTATTAGTACTATTAGTGAGATTAAAACTGACAAATCTCACTTGATTTTTTTTTTCCTGCCAGTATTAAGAACATAGGTTTTTACCATTCTATAATGTATTTTGATTTTTGAGGTGTCTTTTGGGTAGACAAACACAGCAGGTTTTTGGATGTGCCAGACTACATACATATATAGTTATACGTAAGCCTAAAATGAATTGTTAAACTAAACTGGAAACACCGAAACTCCTGATATGCCCTGGTGTATGCACAAACGCGGACGTAAACTGCGTTAAAAGCTACCGTAAATTTCTCAAAAATCCAAGCGAAAAATAGGTCGCCTGACCGCAATCTAGAAATCTCGACCGACTCATTCATTCGATCATTTGCTTCAGTGTCACACCTGCCGCAGGTATCAGGTGCAGTATATATTTACTCTGTTTATCTTAAAGGATTTCTCTTTCACTTCAGAAAACTGGTGTAACGAGAATCAAACACAATCAGATAGATGTTGTTCCCCTAGCACTGATCCCGGATCTTTCTGCATGTTTCACTGCATATGCGTATATAGGCCTATTTGATGCATAATATCGTGCATTAACAAGTTTCCCTGTTCTTTAACATACGATCTTTCATCGATTAAATCGGTGCTACTGTCTCATTATAAAGTTGACGTGCAGTACCGTCAATCACCAAAGGATGTCAGTATTTCACAAAAATTGAGCCTCTGCACTAAATCTGAATCTGCACATCTAAATCTGACCTTGATTTAAAAATCTGCATTTTAGGGGTCTTTTTCGCAGTTTATTTTAGCTGGAAAAACGAAGACACCAACGAAGACACAAAAGAGCTGTTTGTCAGAATATGTTTACTAGCTGGCACGAGTAAACAGGGTTCGCTGCAAAGATCGAGCGGGTTCCTTTTAAGGTTTAAGCAATAAATTATGGAGACGAAAGGGGGTGCAAGCAGACGCTGATACTACAGCCCGCTCTGGCACAATGGGCTGGTGAGCGGAGATTTTAATTAAAGAATCGGACTGTAGAAACAGGTGTCGAACCAGCGAGAAATCTGACAAAGCACAAAGAGACTCTCGCTCCCAAACCTACGCTGCCCATTTGGCTCGCTGCTCAAACCGCGAGTGTGAGATCTCTCTTAGAGCTTAGGTACTCATAAATTCTCACCCAGTCATTTCTACAAGCCATGTAACACCTTTGACTGAGTGTTGCAGTCAGGGAGATACTGAGCCAAGATCAAGGCATCTCCACAGTTGACTAAAACAGAGGAGTTTTAAGGGGGAAAATAAGTTAGGAAGGAAAAAATGGAGTGGAAATCTTGGAAAATGTTGAGTTCATGTCAGCAGATGTCTGCAATCTTTTTGTGTGGGTCTGTCTGTGTGAAAGAATGATTGCAAGCAATAATTGTCAGACCACAAATATATCATTTAAAGGTTCTATTTTCTTCTTAAGAACCTCCCTACTTTACCTCCTTGGGCAACTAAGTGAGAGTTAGATGCAGCTTGTATGAGTGACATGGGCTTGGTAAACATTGTATAACTTGTTTTTTTGCTCCATGAAGCTGCGAGTATTTTTTCGGTCAGGTCTTTAGGGAGGTCTGCGCCCTCCACCACGCCATTTCAGATAAACACATAACTCAAAGGTCTACAGGGAGCAAAAGTGGGGGGAAAAAATGAAATTGAAATCTGCACAGCAGGCCAAACATCTTTTCTGTTGAGTTATGATTAACTTCTCCTCTGGAGGTATTGTTTATACAAGGTCAACAACATGGGGCTTTCATTTTGACATGTCTCATCTCCAAACCAACCCTTTGTAACATACATCCCCGCTAAGGTGATTTCTCTGAACTTCAGGTCATGCAGGTTAAACAGCACTGAACTGGGAGGCATTATATGTTTCACTGCTCCAGCTATCAACCTCCAGGCAACTCTGAGGTATCAAGGTGGTCAAAAAAAAAGTATGTTCACCCTCCCCAGACAGAGGCCAGTCAACTAAAATCCCAATTGGAGGCAACCAATCAGACAGCCCAGAATATTACCATGTGATATTGCTGACTCTGGCAGATTGTCTTCAAGAAATATGCTGAATACTCACTGTTTCTGGATGAGATTCTGCTGCTGCTGCCTGTATGCCTCAATAGTCTGCTGGGGTACAAACTGCATCAGCTCCAGGGACTCCTTAATTTTCACCAGAAATTCATAGATCTCACGCCCTTTAATCTAAAACAAAGAGAGACAGAATATCATTGTAAAAGTGATATCAATAATATGCAAAGTTCCAAATTTCAAATGTCAAACTAGGTAAACTAGGTTGATCCTGGTAAAATTATGATATGTGTATTTACACATTCCTGCATTCCTGGGGTATGTGAAGAGTGCTGAGGCAGACGGAAGCACCAGGCTTACCGCCAGGCAGAAAGTCTCATCGTCTGTAGCTCGTCTTTTCTTGATGGAAGGCAACTGGATGTTGTGTGAGGCCTTGTGGAATGCTGAAGGTAAGCAACAAGCATGCTCAGTAAGGATCAGGGGTCTCCACATCCCCCCCCCATGCCTCCTGGTCCACCCCTGACGGTCCTTACCCTCACCGCTCTTTGTCCCATCCGTCACGTGCTGCTTGCGGATACTGTCCTCGTCCGCCTTGCGGTCCCGTCCGGGGCAGGCACAGATCCGGGCCTCGAAGCATCTGCGGCCCAGCACCTGACCACTAGGGGAAGCATTGCGCACATTAGACGCTGATTCCAGCAGCTGGTGCCGCGTATGTAGAACAAGAATGTTAGACAGTGTCCTATGATGAATTAGGTCTAGCTCAGCTTCTGATATTACTGCCTGATGAACAAAGTCATAATATTACCATGAATCTTGTATTTTTTGTGCATATTAACCTGTGACACACTGTTAATAACCTTAATATTACTAACATATATTGCTTATTTTTATTTTGCATATCTTAAATATATTATATACAATATATATATATACACACACAAAATATTTGCACGTATGAGATTTGCTTTCCACTCTCCAAAACAAAGCAGGGCATCCAAATGGTACATCTGTATTGCTATTGCTGTGTGCATCTGAATCACAGGTCATGTGTCAGTGTGTTTAACTGGACGATGGGTGTAACTTACTCTCTAGTCTCCAGGGTTACAATGATGAGGATGGGCCTCCTGTTCATGCCGCCCACACAGCTGGAGTTGCACATAAAGTTGTATAGGATGGTCGTAAACTCGGTGCCCACCTGTGGGGGAAGGCAGCAGAATGGACAACGAAGGGTTAATGTGAAGGTGCTATAGTAGAGTAAAGCTATAGTATGGGATGAGTAGAGTAAAGCTATAGTATGGGATGAACGAGTCATCTGAAGAGTCAGCCACTCAAGGCACAGAGACTGATCTCATAGGCTCCAGGCTTGCTGTTTAACATGATTTTGAAGGCCTGGAGCCGTAGTCAACACAAATAGTATGAGTAAATCAGCCAAGTGTTTTGGAGATTGCCTGCAGTCAAATAAAGGTCTACATCCAGCAATGGTAACCGGGCAGGGCTAGGCCATGTGACCAGCGTGGGACTAGGTCATGTGACCAGCGTGGGGCTAGGCCGTGTGACCAGCTGCATGTTGGTGGCTGAGGCAGAGCATGCGTGTCTGTGTTGGTCGAAGGAGGCCGCTGACATACTGGAGGTGTGGCGGCTCATACCTGGGGCGGCTCGTAAGGGACCCAGACACTCTGGCGGCCTGTTATGGAGTCCTCGACGTATTGGGCGTGGCTGTTTCCCTCCACTCGAATCAGATGACTGGGAGGAGCCATTTGACCTGGAAGAGCAGTAATTACAGCGCTATTTAACTGCTAATCATAGAATAATAAAACTAATGTATCTACTTGATTTAAGTCAGTTCTGTGTAGCAGTTGGGGGTATTGCTTTGACTGATTTAGTTGGCTTGAACCCCCCCTAATTAGTTTAAATAGTGTATTCTCCTTCATGTTCATTAAAATAAGTCCCCCCTAGTAAAGGCTCAGCCCCCCATTTCATAAACCTCAAGTAACACTCCCGGTGACAGGAATGAATAAACACCCCCCCCCCCCCAATTGGTAAGAGTGGGGGGGTGTGGGCCTGCTCACCATCGTTAAACTCGCGGCTCAGCTCGTGGTTGGGACAGCGCTTCACCACCTCGGTCACATGTTCTGCCTTCTTGTAGACCGGCATGGCGCGGATGATGGCGCCCTGCGGAGGTGCGGTCAGTACTTTGATCTGGATGGGACAGGTCTTGGCGATCTGGCAGTACAGCTTCTTCAGCTCTGTGGAGTACTGTGGGGTGGGGTGGGATGGGGGACAAGGTTATAGTGGCATGTACAACATCCAAAACCCGTAGAACTTAAAGGCCCAACGCCCAGTTCCTGGGACAGGGATGAAACTGTTGGACAATAAGTACTCTAGGCCAGTGTTTCCCAATCCGGTCCTCAAGAACCCACAGACAGACCATGTTTTTGCTTCCTGGGAGGGAGCAAAAAAGTGGACTGCCTGTGGGATCCCAAGGACTGGGTTGGGAAGCATTGCCCTAAGCTACTTACTGCCGCACAGATACAAAGTGGAAATTCCCATGGTGCCTTGGGGCAAATAACAAATAATAACATATTGGCGAAACGAGGACGACTTCTTGGAACTTAAGACAGCAGGAAATATGTTTCTTTAATTTATGGGGTCGTCTGAGGAGAAGCCTGAGGAATTTTCCACAACTTTACCACAACAAACGTGGCTACGCTCCTGAACTTGGAGTGAGGTAAGGAACCATTTGGCAGGGAGGTGGATGACATGGATGTCTCAAAGTCAGAGAAGTTCCAAGAAACACTTTCGCAGACAAGAGATGACAACAGGAAGTTTATCAGCCGAAGAATTTTTTATTTTTTTTTGTCAATCAGGTGCTGGGCTGGGCACACTGCTGAGGAATGTGTAAAGACAGAGTTAGATGGAGGCAGATCCCACTCATCAGATCCCTACCTAGTTACGTGCTGTCACCTAGAGACCATTCAAAAGCCCCCACTCTCAAACAAACTGTCTATAGGGTTTAAAACTGGCGCCATACCAAAATAAAAAAATGTGCTACAGACAGGTGTTACTCCTGGGACTAATTGGTGGACTCACTGCATTCCAGATGCCACCTGGAGCTGAAGGAGTTAAGGCTTAGCCTGTGATTATAGTCCCGCTCAAAACTGAGTCACCTTTGAAAGCTGTTGTGTTGGAGGGTGTTTAGTCTTATCAGACTGGGCAGGACTCAGAAGAAAAGTACATTTAATGCTGTCATCCCCCCCCCCTCCCCAATATCCTGTCCTTTTTCTGAAGAGGTGACATGATCCAAATTATCTCTAAAAAAAAAAAAAAAAAACACACACACGATGAGTAAGAGCTCAAAAAATCATTTTAACAATGTAAAATAACCCCTGAGAGAATCACGGCTGATTGGTTGGTTGGAAGTCTTGCATGGGTTGTGCATAAACTAACAGGATATGGGTGAACCTCCCTAGGTCACTGCTGCATGACTGACAGATGCGGGCATCATCCTGACACAGACCTATGAAGTCACACCTTAGTGCTACAGACAGGCTGATTCACACAATGCAGCCCCTTGTATCTATGCGAGGTGTGAGACAATGGTGATTCTCACCGAGCCACTGCACCATGCACATAATCCTTGTGGCCTTTTTAATGAAGTCTCTTTGCTTGGCACGGGTGTGGTGAGAGGGCTTGAGAGCACATCAGAGTACAGAGCATCAGCACTTAAAGAAGGACCCTCACCAGCATAGTGAGAGCGTGCAAACCACAAGGACACTACTACACCACTCCTGATGTCATCGTCTGAGCCCGACTGATCAACACCAGTATTTACACTTTCGCAATCCCACCAGACATACACCAAGGCCAACTAGTAGTCACAGTAAGGATGTTTGAACGGGCAGCATAGTCGAATCTAATCTAGAGCTACCTGAAAAGTGGTGTGTTTAAGAATAATATTTTGCTCATTAAAAGCTATGAAGCAAAATGAGAAACATCTTCAAAACAAATACGTAAAACAGCGTTTGTTGCCTAAAGGCAGTACTTCTGCTAAAGAACAAGGGAACATTAAATTCCATTTCTATAAACTTTTTGATATAACTTTTGATAAGTGTTCCAGGGAAACATACCAATCCTGACTTGTACCTCAACTGAGTTACAGCATTTCACAACCTTGGCAGGGATGTTTCAACCCCACAGCCGCACCCACTGCACAACCTTTACGAAATTCTTTACCAGAACACCTGTAATTTTTTCTAGAAGATTCTACTCAATATAAAACTCACCAGGAGAAAAGGCAATAGAGAAAACAAGCTATTCTGTAATGGTTTTGGAAAAAAAAAAAGAGGTTAAAAAATGTTTATTATCAGGAAGTGTCGGATGCTTTCAAAATAAGTTCAACTGTACTCGTTTGACAACTAGCAGAATGATTGCACGCTTGGAAAAGAAGACTCTCAGATTTCCTGTTTTGATAACATCCCTCTTTCCACATTAATCTTGCCATTATCACAACAGTTTCACTGCAAAATATGGTGGCCTAATGGACAGTTTTTTAATCTTGCGATGGGATGCATCTCTGTTTGACATGCATCTCGTGTGGGTAGAGAAGCCTGGGGATGTGTGTGTGTGTGTGTGTGTGTGTGTGTGTGTGTGCGTGTGTGTATGTGTATGTTGATTAGCTTTATTATACATCATGGCGAACCATATGTGAATACAATGAGAAAACAAAAAGTCTCGTATTTTAGCTAAGGTTAGGGCTGGGCAGGGCTTAAGCTTGTCATGTGGGGATTCTCCATAGAAATAAATGGACGGTCCCCACAAAGATATAAGTACAGGTCTGTGTTTGTGTGTTCTAGAAAACCACTATTGCCCAGGGGGGTCAGGATTTGCCCGGCGTTGGTTAGAGTCCTGTGCGATGTGTCAGCCGCAAGTAGTCGACGTTCACGAGTCAGCGTTCACACCTGCCTTTATTGTAACACCAGGAAACCAAAGAGCAGCATGCAAACATCCAGCCACCATGACTGGGAGATGGTGGGATTAGCCTGCCGCATGCACAACGTCAATACACACGGCGTAGCGCTCGCTGGCCCCTTGGCAATGTACGCTGGCGGAATCTCGTCCAAAGGATGATTAAACAGTCTTGCAAGAGAATGGTGGGTACCTGACAACTGGGGAGGGCGAGGGGGGGGTGGGGGATTGACGAGGGTAGGACAGAGGTGGAGGGGGCATGAGAACCAGAATCGCGATAAGTGAGAAAAGAGGACTGGTTGGAAAAAAACAGCCGGCCACGCTGCTTTGACCGTACCCCCGAGGGCTAAACAACCTTCAGCGCTCTCTGTGACCGGATGGCAGGAATATCTGAGGCCGCAGGACAGGCCCAGTAACTAGCTATTTCTGCCCTAAGGGCTTGCCTTTAACTCTTAAAGACACAGCGCGCTACTGCCAGCCACAGGCGCTGTGTAAGATGGGATACCCAGGGGCAGAAAGAGAATGCCTGTGTACAAACACACCTCCAAAGGCTAAATTACTATTTAATACCCTTTAATATTCAGGTATTTTAAAGGGACTTTTATGAGCAATTTTGAATTTTTTTTTTGCAATTTGTAGAAAGAAGACAGAACCGGTTTTATCCGGTGGCGCGATCATGAGCCTCCATGTCCCTCGACTCCGCCCACATCCCCTCCCCACCTGTGCACCGTGTTTATGCTTCTCGGACGTGGGGGGTGGCAACAGTCTGGTCCCAAAGTCGCACTATGTGTACCAGACCCCAGACCAGAGATAAGTGCTATTATTTACATCCCAGTGTACGGTGCATTATTGTGTGTGACTATCAGATGGGATTGGGGGGGGTGCAGATGGGCCTCTATGCTCTCCACATGACCTGTTAGATTCCACTGGGTCAGTCGGGGGG
>JABFEA020000046.1:11941882-11956056 GCA_019775915.2 Cyphomyrus plagiostoma
CAATGTTCATGTGGGATGGGAGGGCAGCCCTGCTGGCCGACACCCAAGGTGCTTCACTGGGAAGCTGAGCCGCACACAATGGACAGGAATAGAAGGTGCGCGCTGTGTGTGCTCTGTGCTGAATGAAGCGCTCACACAAAGGCGGGGGCCACTTACAAACCTCCCCGCAGCCCCCTCCAGCCAAGCAGCCCTTCTAAACACACAAGCACCCCCTCCCCCAAAGACAGACACCTACAATGGAACAATTAGGTCGCAGTAGAGCCCTATAGCACGAGAATTCTCTTCTAATATGGCCACCTGTGGGCTGTACCTGCAGTAAATCCCCAGGGATGTTTGTCTGGTGCCTTATGAAGGGAGTTTATAGCTTATTTATTTCATGTGCTCTATGTATTAGTCGCATTGTTGTTTGTTTGAATAGGAAAAGAATAAGTAACTATTTTAGCAAACTAAGGCTGATTGAGGGCCAGCCTCTGTGTGGTAGTCTGTTATGTTAAGTCATCCTCCATATTCGGAAAGAGACGATGCATCAAAATGCAAAAGAACAAACAATATGTTTTGTATAAAATTGTTAATATTCTGCAAAATATGGTAAATTATTCCTTTTTGTAAATTAATGCAATGGCAATAAACAAACTAATGACTCACTTTGTACTGATTCCTCAGTGCTGTGAACTTAAGAAAGATCACATTTTTGTTACCATGGAGATGCCACATCTCATTTTTTTCTGATTGGCTGTTATCAAACACTGTGAACAGTAAGACAAGGTGCAGCATCCAGTGTAGCACTCAGCCCCCCCCCCGAGGGTATAGTTTGGCCTCTGCTGAAATCTGTCATTACAAGCTAAGTGCTTTAGCCACTGATAACGGAAGGGTGTATCGCCAGCAGGGGGCGTGGCTGAGGCTGTTGGGGCTTAGAACATGGTTTACCTGGCTAGGTAAATGTTCAAAAGCATTCATAATGAGATGTCAGGAGATAATATATGCCTCAATAGACAAGCTTGCAGAAGATCTTTGTAAATCTTTCAAAGACCCACGAAAAGAATCCTTCAAACCAAATGTTCACATTTAATGTTCAGACTGGCGTTTTGGCTGCCCAAACCAGCCCCTTCAGGATTCTTCTTTGCTTTCAGCTATAATGATATATTCTTTCTAGTGAAATTTCCAGCCTCTTGCCTTTTGGCCAATGAGCCCAAGGCTGTCATACTGCACGACAAACGCACATAAATCTCCCTCCTTGGCAGAAAGGTCACAAAACCAACCATCTCTTAAGTGCTGGAGTGACAGGAATAAATCAAAATGTTTAATACGGTGGCCATCAGCATTTATGCAGGGTAGGAAAGCCGACCACTCTAAAAATTGTGTATTTCTTTCTAATACACTTGTGCTTTCAGGACTATGTACAAGTGATACACCCATTATAACTCACTATTACTAATTCTGAGTGTATTGTTGTCAAAGAATGATCAATAGCAGGAATCAGCACGGCAGTCACTGGGGAATTACCATTGTATAATACATATCTAAATGCCAACGGTGCCAAAGAGTCTCTTTTGCTAATTGTTCCAAGCTTGGGGAAACTAGCCTCAACTAAAGAAAAAGGCAAGAAGACAAAAAATGACAAAATCTTCAGTTGTTTTCTGAAATATTTCTACAACAACGAGGGACCATCAAGCGCTCAAAATACTTGAAGACTCACATTTCATCAGGCATTACATCAAATGGGTAGACAAATGAATTACTGTACATACAATAGCACCAACACTTGAACTCATAAAATTATCACTTAATATTTTTAACCAAATGGATATATGTATTGTTTATGTGGCACGACGTCAAGATAGCAGAAGTCCAAGTGATTTAAACAATGATAAAATGTACTGCATCCCATAAGTAAATGTTTTACCCCAAGTAATACTAAAGAAATAAATAATTTAAAATAAACAGCATAAGGCTGGATTAAATTTATCTTCCATGATTGCATCCATCATAACAGCAGGAAAAAAAACATGGATGACCATCTCAGGGGTGAGGCATGATAAACATCTGCCAGTTCTAGAAGATAATCATATACAGGGGAGATAGGAAGGCTTGCCCTGCAGGGTGGAATAGTTGTGATTCTTGGATCTCTCTCCATTGACCTGGGAGCCAGCAGAAAGCTTGTCTGAGTGAAAGAACCATATGGCCGAAAGGCAAAAAGAGCCCCCTTACTAACCGAGGGTCAATCTGTACCCTGTACCTGCTGAAAAGCCAACAGCACCTGATTTTATCTCCGTGTGAAGACGCAGTTGAAGCAGTTAAAGGCTGTCACTAAACAATCTGAGCAATTATGAAAGAAAAAATGGGGGTGGGGATGGGGAGGGGGGTGAGTAAGGAGCGGTCACTTTGAAACTTAACGTTCATTCAGCAATGTCACCGAGCATTCGTTTCCCTGTCTCCCACTGCCGCGTAAACAGAAATTATGAACCACGGCATCAGATGAACTATGCAAACTATCGTTTTCCCCACTTTTGAAACTCGGCGCTAAAACCCGGGTCAAGTTTGTTTCCCTCCATGCCTCCGCAACTCACCGCAAAGAATCACTGATAACAGCATCGCCCCATCTTAACGAGATGGTGGAACCACTAGCAAATAAAGCCCAGAGCAGGAAACTAAACAGCAGTGATTTTAGCCGTCAGCTATTTCAGACCAGAGTTTGGATTTCCCTCTGGGGTTTTCCCTGTCAACAATATCACACTATTTACCTACTGAGATTCTAACCAACAAGGAATACGCAACATACAAAAATAACACTATCTAGTACAGGACACTTAATCTGAACAATCTATTTTGTGGTTACATTTGGAACTATACTAGTTGTTTCCCATAAATGGGTATTGTGGTGCAAAAAATTCAAATGTATAATTACATCTGTGTACATAATTATACGAAATGAAAACCAATCACTCAAAGCACATAAAACCAATGAGAAGGTCTGTAAGCCCAAATGTGTATGTTTCAGAGAGAATGACTAAGTCAAAGGGCCATTTTTAATCTTGTATTTCACTCTTTTTACTATTTAGGGCACATGAAGGCTCAACAGATAAAGGTAAAAAACTACAAATTGAACTATAGCCATCTGTACTAACATTTTTATTGATAAAACAGATCACAGATTCAAGCAAACAAGCAATGGACTGACCAATCAGTGGAGTGATAAAGAAGAACTATATCATCAGGAGGTGCTTAAAACATAGCATGGTGAGTAAAACAGTAAGCAAAGGCCTAACTAATCTTTTAAAACAATTAAATAATGTTCTATATGAATGTTTCCCCCAAAGTCATGCATGCAACATCAATGCTATCAGGGCTATTGACGAACTTCCTTAAAACATTCCGGATCAGCATCATTATAGTAGTACTAAGCATTTATGACATACTCTTCTCAAGTGATTACAGATTTAATTGGTGCAATATTTAAGTAAACTTATGTTTATATTTACAAATTTATGGTTCTGATATCATAATATAATGCAATATACTGAAGCGAGATACAAGAGCCGTAATAATTTAGCAGGAATACTATTATTTTGATTGAAAAGGCACGATATGTGGGGACCTGAAAATATAATGTACTGGAGGAATAACATGGGCACAGAGCAATGACCTGCAGGGCATCACATGGACGCTTTTACATGGGAGTCTTCATCTGATCACAAGGAGACACATTCACCCCGGAGGCTCGGATTGTTACAGCTCTTATCTTTGCTGTTTGTTGTCTGCATTTGTGATTCGGAGCCCTGGCTCCCTCCTGCTGGACACTAATGACAGGAGCTCAGGTGTGTGTGTGTGTGTGTGTGTGTGGGGGGGTTGGTGTCGTAAACATCAACCACCTGTCCAGAAGGTGCACCTTCTCACATTAGCATCGAGGGCGTCCTCTGTCTAGATGCTTGCTAATAGAGCAGCGGGCATATTTTCAAGCGCGTCTGGCTGACTTTGTCCCGAAATTTTGTTTACTGTTCCGACTTCACCACGGAACAGTCTTGGGGTACGCGCCGACATGAAAGATCATTTTCCCGTCGCTTCGGTTAAAGACCACTACCCTGCAGAAAATTACCAAGAGCACTGAATGCGCCAATGTCTACTAGCGTGCATCCGTGCTAACTAGCATAGCATTGATGGCCACCGATATGTCTATGCAAACCATATAGGGCTCCCTAGGTCCAGGGTCAAGAGACCGTGGACTGTGGGCCCCTGTAGGACTCCATAGGCCTTTACAAGCCCTTACCTCATTGTAGGGTGCTGGAGCGGCCGTCTCCATGTACAGCATGTTGGCGCTGAAGTTGAACAGTGCAGCTGCCGTGTGCTTCGCTGACTCCAGGGTTTCCTCGCCTCGCGTTCCCCCAATCTGCTGGGACTAGAGTCTGCAGATGTACTCGGGACAGGCGGGCTCTCTATAGAACTGTGGGGGGTAGGGGGTGGAGTGGGAGCTATATACTGGGAGTTAAGGAAAGGGGCGGGGTCATCTAGCTACCTGTCCAATCCCTGCACCTGTCCACACCCTACCCGGAGAAGGCAACACTGTCTTCAAGTCCTCCTGAAAGAGTGGCCTAACCCTTGCCAGCAGCATAGAAAAGCATATCAAGCTGTGTGTGGAGACAGCCTGCATGTGATACCCCAATATACTAAAACTCGAAACAAGAGATCTTATCAACAATTCAGCATTCATCAGAATGGTGGATGACCTCAGCTGTGTCCAAAAAGATTAGGCACTACAAGTGATTGATCGAGTTATTGACTCTTGTACCATAGGGCCTCAAGATACAGTAAAATCTTTCGAACTAAAAAAAAATTTTTTACCTTTATCTCAAACCATTTCTTCTCTTCTCTTCTACTTGTGGCTCAGAGACGCTGTGGGGGAAATGTTTTAAAATCCATTAAAACAATTCTTTGCAGTGCAAAATGTTTCTGCATTCTATTCACCGCATAGGGTTTGAAAACATGAACATAACAAATGATATTAGTTACCCCTGAATGTCGCCTATGGGGTACATGAGATGCATATCACAAAGTTGTTTTTAAGCAGAATCCTCTCAGAGGTGAAGGCTGCATTTTCATCATCCAAAAATCCAGGAATAAAACCTCACTTTGAGTTTACCGTGGTTCTAAATGTATGTTAAACCCCTTGGAGCAAATTACAGTGACCTTTTATCAATATGTTTCTCCCGGAATCTCTCCATTATAGCAGAGCTTCGCAGAGATGGACGTCAGTTCCTTTTAAAAGAATGTACCGGCAAATAGTAAAGCTGAATTTACGTCACCTTTAGCCAGAAAAATAATGTAAACTCAACAACCTCTTTAAAAATATATATCAGCTGGACTCAAGCCTTCACTTACTCAACAAAACTTACATTACTTATGCAGATAAGAGCATCAAAACCATTTGTCAACAAATTTATATGAAAGTATTATTAATAAAATGTATGGTGTCATGTATATTGCATTAAATGCTGTATAGTATACCACTCATCCAATGGGTGATAGTCATTGGTTCATGTTTTGAGACTCCACAGGGTGCCCAGGGCCCAACACTGATGTTAAAAAAAAGCCTTTTTTTTTTTTTTGGAGGTGACCACCTGAAACGTTAAACTGCCCCCACCCTGCACCCCTCTCACTGAAAATCGCACTCTCCTCTTCTGACCTCTAACCCCAGTTCCCAGAGCACTGAGGCCTATAGGATCGCAGTGACCCAACCCTGTCAGCCAGCCCCAGGCCACCCTGACATCGGCTTGTGGGGGGGGGGGGGGGGGGTCACACAAAAAGTAAACAACCATTAATCCCCCCGCCCACCCCAACAGCCAGGGCACTGCAATCACCGGCTGCAGTTCAGGACACTTAACCTGTTTTCTACACAAATGTTTACTTATGGGGCCTTAAAGCACTGTTATATGTGTCCAAATGGGCCGTGGACAGTGAGTTCTAGAGCAGCAGTTTCATTAAAAATAAATGATGACATATTAATTTGCATAGAAATTTTTTGCAGTCTTCATTTTAAGAGTTTTCCATTTATTTCTTAGTCTGCCTATGGCATTGAAGAGTATTATTACTGCTCTTGTTTTTGCTATTGGGTTAATGTTTCTGATTATCTGATTACAGTGACCTTTCATCAATATCCTTCTCCCAGAATCTCTCCATTATAGCAGAGCTTCGCAGAGATGGACGCCAGTTCCTGTTAAAAGAACGTACCAGCAAATAGTAAAGCTGAATTTACGTCACCTTTAGCCAGAAAAATTTCTTTTAGCATGACCTGGCTTTATATTAAACACTAGGCATAATCTTATACATGGATTTGCTTTATGCAAAACTAAAATCAAGATTTCCTTGTTACAAAAAAAATAAATAAATAATCTGTCTCATCATATGACTTTACATGCTGGTGAAGAGCATCAGTTATACAGATGTGCATCTATAAAGGGGAAAGTAACCTAAAAATGACACAGAGCTCTCAAAAAGAACTCAGACCGTCTCCTCAGAATGGTAAAAACAGAATTACGTGGGTACTGTGCATCCTTATTGTCTCCTGCTCTCTCGCCACAGCCACTTTCAGGATATGCCTCTTCTGTAGAGGGCAATCACAGGGCTGAGAGTTGGGGGGATAATCCATTTCTCACGCTTCTGCCCCGAGGCCACACTGATCGAGCTTTAACATCCCCACCCCCTCAACTCCAGCTTTCCCCAGCCACACCCAGACCCGCTCAGGCTCCCTTGCCCCCATGGGGCATCTGGCGCTCACCTGTCTAGGGCCAGTCTTACATCCGCTCAGAAGGGCTACGGACCCACTCGCACATTCCGCTCCCTGTGCCTCTAAAGACTTTTTTTTTTTTGTGGGGTACGTGGGTTTTAAGAAGGCTTATGAACTGCAGCCACTAAATCCATGGGGCTTTTCTGCGAGGCGCACGCTTTGTGCTGTTTAGCACGACACGGTCATGTTAGTCAAGAACAGCCTTTGTGGGAACAGCCTTTATATATTGACTCTTGCGTTCCGTGTCGGGGGCCGTCGCTTTGTTTATAAATAAATAAATGATGAAATTAAATAAATTACTTAGATCCTGGTGTATTTAAGCCGGTTAAGTTTGCAGGTTCCAGATGCACGAGTGAAAATAATTCACAAGACCTTGAAGACACTGTGTAAACCGCATTTTATCAACTCAGGAGACAAGACTCGTACGGGTGCGACCCGGTCAACTCAGAAGTAGCAGGAGTTGCCTTATAACAATGTTTTGGGGTGTTTATACAGACTCCTCTATATCCATGCCAAGCAACTGCAACACATGGAAAAACAAGATGTTTGGAGACATCTGTAAATGTGCCGAAGTCATATAAATAAGCACCAATGTTGCATAATAAACTTCAGTGAGCTTAGCTAGAGTTATTTGTACAGTTTGATTTTACCGACCTCAGACTGAATACAGATACTTTATAGCGAATTCACCAAAAAACAGCAAGACACTAAAGGGGTTGGGATAGTCACTTCTTAAAGGGGTTCCTGCAGTAGGCGGAAAACAAAGTTTAAAAACAAGGAAACGTCAACTGATCCTCTGTCATTGCAGTATTTCCTGGGTTCTTGTTTTTGTTCCATCAAGTTATTTTTAATTGGTTACTGTCCTTATTCATATTGGCGCGGGTTCAGCGTCGTGAGGCAGCAGTATTACCTGTTTGTGCACTAGGCATTGTGTTCTGCGGGCCTCTTAAACAGTCACCAAATGTCTCTTTGCAGCATCCACCTCAGGCAACACAACAGCTGCAGCAGAGAATACACTTCATCTTTGACCCGAAAGGTACCTTGCACAGATGACTCCCCCCCCCCCCACCCCACCATGTGCAAGACAGCCTGACCCCAAAAACGGTCAAAGGTCCTGGTGAGCAGAGCTTTAGTGGAGGAGCCTTAGGTAAGACCAGCCGCATCTGAAAGAGGGCCAATCAACACTCCTGACCCATAAATAGCAGAGATAGAGATCTGACATAAAGAGAGACCTAGACTTACTTATGACTGCTATACTAACTATGGAGATGAGGGTGTGGACTGATCTTGCAAGAGAGCTGAAGAAGCTGTTTACAGTAGCATTTTATAACAAAGACAGTTACAGGAACCAGTCCAAATCATCAAGTATAGCTGGAGATGATTATAATACAGGATAAGCATGTCAGTCAAGACCTGTTTGACTAGTTACACACTAAGCACAATCCTATATATATTGAGCAGGTTTTATATTAATAATGATGACAGAGACAGTGGCTCCCAAGAAATGAACATGCTCCATTGTCCTATGGAGAACAAGGCTGCCCCTTTCTTTTGGAGTGCATGCGTGGAATCTGTGACTAACAGTCGCCGTCATCCACCTTGTAGGCCATTCATGCATTCGGATTTTTGTTGAAAAAGTCGACGTTCCTCGTCGCCCTGTTTGCAAATGCACGCCGACTTGCTTTACACTTACCGCTTCACATCGATGGAATGCAGACACGCCCGCAGAGAGCGACACCCCCACGCCGTGTATATTACCCAGCAGTAATTGCAATAATTAATAAACAATTTGTAATTAATACAGTTATTTACATAATAGGTATTTATTAGTCAGCGGTTATAATGCTGCAGTTGACTCAGGCATTGGGTTTTCCAAGCGTCACTGGAGGAGATGTTCTTGTGTTGTTGTCACACATGGAGAGTGAGTACAGGAAGGCCTCTGATTCATAGATATACAGGAGACACCTCTCCACAGAACCGCAATTTGCAAGGGCAGCCTATAGGTACTGAATTAGCTTGGATGCTATTAGCACGTAACTCTGCTTTTTAGGGAGTGATTCCCCCCCCCCCCCCCGATGAAAAAGCACCACCCTGGCCAAACGAGTCCAACCATAGACCTGAGTGAGTGAGATGTGACTGATGCCAGAGGCCAAGGGGGCCAAACCGTACCTGAAGTCATTCACACCACAGAATCTGTCGTCTGTTTTGCTTTCAGGTATCCCTGGTTTCGGTCCCCCTCAGCAAGGCCTGGTGGGATATCATGTGACAGGCTGCTGACGCGTGGGACCTGCCCTCAGCTAGACTCTGTCCGCACTGACAGACGTGAGCCAGACCGGGGGATGGGGGGGTGGACATCCGTCTATCCACCTGCGCAGGACTGACGCGATGCTAGCTACCTGTCACCGGAGTAGAACCTGTTACCGGACTCTTTAAAAGCCTTCCTGATGCACTGGGCAGGTATCAACTGACACTTTGGAAAAGTGTAGGAATTTCATTGACGCTGCTTTAGTGATGTGCTGTTCCCCTTGCTGTCTCCTTCTTCATGAATGACCTCCGAGACTCACGTGAAGCTAGACATCCAGCAACTGTTGATGGATTTGTAGTTACAGAACTACCAGATGTTGTGGGCAGATGGTTTACTGTTTATAGTACCGTGCGAAGGTCTTAGGAAAAAAGAAAATGTTTAAAAGTATTTATCTGGGTACTAAGTGTATATTTGTTCAGGAAAAAGACACAGTGATACATTAGAGTAAAAGCAAACGAACGCAATAAAAAAATAACACAAATTCCTTCTGTTCTCCAAAAAGTTACTGATATCATGCTGGACAGCTAGAAGAACATCACTTTGGTTCACAAATCTCTCCTCAGGGGCAACTCAACTAAACTTCATCATATTAGTAACTTTCCCACTCAGTCCCGAATACATATAAAACAGAGATACCCACATAGATGCATAACATGCAGGAAGATATGTGTGCAGATTTGTATGTGCATATACTGTATATGTCAAAGAAAGCTTTCAGATGTATGTAATAAACAGTTTGTTAAAAGATCAGGGGACAGGGCACACACCTGTGACCGGCCTGCTCCAGGTGAACTGTTTTATTGGGCAGCCAGAACATCCTGTATTGATCCTTGAAGACCCTGCCCCTCCCTTTAAGAACTGCAATGATTTAAAGCCCCTCCCTTTAAGACCTGCAATGATTTAAAGGGAATAATTACCGGGTAGAAGCAGCCACAGCAGAACAGAACTGGGCCATGAATAACATCTACGTCCCTCACTGAAAGTACGGTCACGATTCATCTTTCTATTAGTCACCTTATCATGTGTTTCATGCGTTTTTCATTCAGTGAGTTCTAAGAAAACAGGAGATGCATTTCCCTGGCACGCTGGCTGACGTTTCCCAAAACACTCAGCGTCTGAGATCAAGGCTTTCCATTGAAGATCACGCCTGTGACGACATTCCAGCCAAACTTGAAGAAAAGCAGTTTCGAAAAGATAGGGGCTGTAAGGGTTCCATTTTTTGTACCAGAACAAACAATCCAGGCAATTAAAAAAAAATGCGGGGGAAAAAGAGATTCAGTCAAGCATTTTTCATTGCTGAAATGAAGAAAAATTAAAACCGAATCAAAATGGCTTTTGTTCCGCCTCATAAAAATTTATTTTGCGCTTGCTTAAGGCTAACTGGTGGGGATGAAGGGAAACCTTTTCTTTTTTTTTGATCTGACGATTTACAAGAAATTCCTCCTATGGGCGGAGCTCCCCTGCTCCTTTGACTGTCAGTACAATGGGTGCAGAACCAACTTAATAAACAGCTATCAGCAGAGCTCTGCATCGCTCGAATGAAAGATCACATGGAGCACTCATACGTTTCAAAGTTCATACAGGGTGCAGGAAAAGACCATATTTGTTTTTTGTTTGAATCGATATTTAATAACTCTTCATTTCCACGGTATTAAACATTTGTCCGTTGCACTAGCTATCTATTATTTTTTGGCATTATTTGTTGCTTAATGATTCCACATATGTTTTGAAAAGAAAAACAGGACGGCTAGAAATTAGAGGTGAAAACTGTAATGGATGATCAACTCTTTAAAAAAATGCAATAGATAAATTACTTTTTAATAAATTGTGGAATTTGGGTATTGTCTCACGCCTCCAGGGTGTGAGTCTTATCTTACATCCAGTTTGGGGCCACACTGCTTTACATATACATCCCAGAATAGTCTCTGCATTATTATGACTGGCGGGAGCTTCTATTATAAATTGTGCTGTAGCACCCTAACATCACATGTGATGTCTGAGCCTCAGATCCTACATGGTAAGTGACAATTGTGTGTCAGTGATTCATATCGCTGGCATAGATTTGGGTATGGATGGTAGGAACATGCACCTATCAATATTGAGGGAATACTATGTGTGTTTACGGAGGCAAGGGGGGTTCGGGGCTGATTTGGTCCCTAGAGTACAATTCCAGACCAAGATTTTGTTTCAACCAACCAGTTGAGTACTCTGTGACTGTGACTGTTTATACTCAACTGGTTGGTTGAAACGAAATCTTGGTATTGATTTGTACTCTGGACCTGAAATGTCCACCTCTAGGTCCCTAGCAATGTTGAAACCAAACCTACACATTTGCAGGTACCAACATTGGCCTGGAGACTCATAATTCTCACTGAGACAGTTACAAAAAGCATCCGGACACTCGTGTTACTGATTGTTCAACAAGGAGGTCCTATCGATGGACCCCAAACCTAATGAGGCTTGAAACCAGCACAGAGCTACAGCCTGGAAATGGGGTAAAGAATGAAAGGAAGATCTCCAGAGCGACTTCCTCTCCCTGGTAACCTCCAACAGGTAGGGGGGAAAATCAGCTGTTTGGGGGCCCGAGGAGTCGACAGTCACATTCCTTTGCGTTATTCCAACCCGCCCCTTAAAATCCTCCCACCAAAGAAAGGAGAAACTTACTGAAAGATGTGTGGAGAAACTTCCAGGGAGGGTGGGGGGGGGGGCTGTGCTAAATTGATGCCCTGCAGCTAGAAAAAGGGGGAAAAAAATAACATTCGGGGAAGGTGGTTTGGGTCGAACGTAAACTCTTCACAATAGCTGTATCTCCCCCCATGGCAGCTATAAAAAAAGGAGCACACCTACATCATCCCTGGGAGGGGTTTGGGTGTGGCGGGGAGCACAGCCAGCGCTCTTTGCGGTCTTTTATCAAAGGATGTGTCTGAGGGTGTAACGATGGTTAGCCTCTCCCCAGCTGCCAGCTAAGGCCCACACTGGAGCTGACAGCCATCTCAGCCACCCCCCCCACCACCCCCCCACCCCGCCCACCACCACCGCCAAAACCTCCACGTGCCTCAATTGGGGTGGGGCAGGTTTGCCTCGGGGCCCAGGGGGGGCAGTTAGGGCAAGACCAGAAGCATTAATCACCAGATGAAGCAGATAGAAGGTACCTCTCCCTACAGCCAATCAACCTTCACTCCCCTGAGGGGGGGGGGGGTGCGCAGCGCCCCCTGTTGGCTAGCACGCATGGTGTGCGGGGGGCACATTGGGAAGGTGTGTCTGCATTCTTTCAGCATGAAAGTGGCAGCCAGTCGACGCCCGGATTCTCAGAACTGAGGAAGCTGTGGGCAGGATGCGTCGTCAGCGTGGACACAGAGAGCCAACGGCACGAGCACATGGGCCCCGAAGATGCGGTCACATACAGGTTCAGAGGGTGCCAGGAAGTAGCTGCTTACTGAGGCAGTAAATCACTTTCCATCAGGGAAAGTGAAATGAAATGTAATAAGGATTTATATTTAGGCAATACATACAAAACATCTTTAGTATAACATAGATTGCTAAAATGTAAATGTACTAATGTTTATAATAATCATATAATTGTTAATTTATCCTACAACCCGACCACTAACCCAGCAACCCCAAAAATACCGCTAAGTTTGACATAATTGAGTTAATAAGATTCCCAGGTGGCAGATAAATTCTAACCATAAACCTAGATAAGCGGCACAGGATGCATGGATGAAAGAATGAATGAAAGAATGAATGAATGAATGAATGAAATACTCATTTTTGTAAGGTATTGAACTTCCCTGACCGATGCCGTAAAATGCACAAGAACAAACAGGCAATATTACATACCAGAGAGAAAAATTGAAATCAGTGAACAAACTTATTTTAAAGTGACCCACCTCCTTGGCTATTGCCAGTGTGAAAGTTCCGGCAGATGATTGGTGATGCTGCCAATTCTGTGTATATTTCCAATTCTGATTCCGTTGCAGCCTCAGTCTTCAGACTGCAGCCCACATCTGTGAGAGAATGGTGCCAGTCACACCTGTACCCCTGGCCAAAACAAAGGGGAAACTCCACCAGTGACACGACTGTCACCACACGTACTGGTACAACTTGGTTGTGGTTGGGGATTTACCCTCAGCCTGTGGCGGCACCAGGGGACTCCCCCGGCCGAACAAAATCATCAGAGAAATACCAGCACAGATTTATCCATTTATTTACTTTGAAACTCCAGAGTGTTGATTAGCAGCTATGAAGGAGTTAGAACCAAACAGCACCGGTGGAGGACGTAACCATTTCCCACGTGAAACGCCGCCCTACTTCCAGATTTTTTAGGAAGTGACATAAAAATTTCAGTGCTGCATCGTGGGTTATACGGAGGTTTGCTGGAGATTTCTGCGATCGAACATCTGCCCCAAGGCACCGCGAAAGCTGACGGCCAGATGCGCAAACGAGAAGGACCGAGATGATCCATGGCTTCAACAGATCCTAGCCGCTAAATACCTGCTGGGCGTTTACTGCAGGTCAATGGCGGAGGAGAGAGTTTGATATTACAGGGCGGGGAGGGGAGCAGCTCAGAGGCCGATGCCTCTGCACTTACGGGCAGAACATCACTGGTTTGAGCCCCGATTGCTGCAGAGCAGTCACATGTCACAAGGCCCTTACGCCCCCTCCCCCCCTCCAGGGGTGCAGCACATTAGCTGATCCTGTGCTGCCACCCCCCCCCACCCACCAAAGCTATGGAGAGCAAGATAGGGTAACTGAAAATAAGCGTTCCAATAGATCTCTGCAAATGGCAAAAAAAACAAATTAAATATTGCGGGTGGGGGTCCATGTCCACCCCATTCTCCCTGGTTCTTATGCTCTCGCCCCAGGCTGCCCCACCCCCCAGACACCAACATAATTGAACAGCATTTCCCAGGAGCGCCACCTGGGGATGCGCTTCAGACATGGAGAGTACAAATCTAACACCATACCTACTGATTAACCCCCCCCCCCCCAGCCCCCCCCCCCAAAATGGGGGCAATTCCCGGGGGGTGAAAAAAAAAAACAAGGTAAGTGAGGGTTTTTGGGGGGGGTGGTAGGACAAGTTGGGGCGCA
>JABFEA020000046.1:11964481-11998460 GCA_019775915.2 Cyphomyrus plagiostoma
GGTACCAACCCCCCCCCGCCCCGCACCGGGGTGGGGGGGGGGAGTTAAATGAGAAAAAAAGGTTGCTGCTAGGTGTGGCCAAACTGTGTGCATGTGTCAGTTCTAGATCATTCTGTATAAGGGAGGAAGAGATTGCAAAAGCATTAAAGGAAACAAAAATTTCACAAAATGCACATACTAGGGCACCTTACAAAGCAACTCTAATTAGAATTTTAAAGGCTCATTTTCCTGTTCGGGTAAATAACAGGCTATTTTGACTTATTAACTACGATTAGACAAATGTTTTTCGGAGAACTAGTTGAACTGGATGTCACAGCGATTTCTTCATCTTAAGATGCGTCATCCTCACTGTGGCCGTCAAAGCTGACAAACAGGAACTAACAGTGCAAACCGTAGCTTCACAAACTGTCACGAGTGAACGATGCATAAGAGATTAATGCCATCAGCAGCAGAAAAATATCAGTGTCACTGAACGGCCGCGAGAAAATGTCAGTAACAAAATGTACATCATGCATCACCTTTACCAGATATGAAATGTCGCTTTTAAATGAAAAAAAAGCTCACATAAATATTTATACTGAACTAACTTTTTAGACAAGTTCAAAAGTCATGTGTAAAAATGACGTACAGCGCCCCCTGGTGTTGGTTGGATGATTACGGATTTTCCTACAGCTACACGTATACGTCACAGAAATGTGATGGGGGAGGGGGGGAGGAGACTATATAAGACAGCCCGTTTATTGTTCTACATCAGACAATGTTAGTTTTATAGGTCGGGGGAAAAAAGTACTAGTGAATCACATTCTATCTTGACTGACATTTGAAGTGTGATAAACAGAACTTATAAAAAGTTTCATATCTGTGATAAGGGATTATATGCGCGTGCAAAAACAATGAAGAAATGGGTGATCTCGGATAGTACTCCTTAATCAAACGTACATACCTGTAAGAAACCTTAAGAATATAGTGTTTTATTCTACTTAACCTTAATTGGTGAAACCGTGAAAGCTTAAAATTGCATTCTTAGAAACAAGTGTTTCTTCTTTAATTTAATAAGTAGCCTATATTTTAATTAATAATCAGCATAACTGGCATCCCCTCGGGATTAAATGTGACGGACATTAGCGAAGTTAGATTTGTATTTCTTACACATGCAATACACGCTCAATACTTTGACTCAGTTGCAAGAAATTCATTTTTATCTATGCGATTCCGAATAGTAACAGTAATAGTAAGGCCTATATATTACCAAATGAAGCTGCTGTGTGGCTTTCGGATCATCACGACATATCTTAAATAGTCTAATTATAGTTTAACTTAAATGTCAAGTAAACTGATATGCATTTTATATTTAAAGTATGCGAATCATGTTCTAATTGTTCCGTGTCTCGGAACATGAACAGCTGGTAACAGATCGTGTGATTATGGAAACGGCGGTCATTACGAAACGACGTCCGTATGAATCACCCAGCTCTACAGAGTCCGTGAATTCCGGCAGAGCTTCAGTTCCGCTCCGCACAGGTGTGCTTTGGGTGATTAATCTTTTCATGGAAATGATTACCTAGACATTGCACAAACCTCATCCCCCTTTCGGTTCTGTAGCGAGACAGTGGCGTTCTAGGTACAGGAGGATGGAATCGGTGACAAGTCCCAGAAATGGTCGTCGTTTTGGATTATCTCACTCAGCTACAAATACAATATTGTCATCCTTCCTTCCTTCCCTCCTTCGTTCATTCATTCATTCCTTCCATCTACCCACCCTTTATATAAATATGTTAGATACAAAAAAGGCAAAATAAAAGTCTATACACAGAGGTTTACGAAGCTTGACAAACCGAGATTTTAAAACTCGGCTGATTATATGTTTAAGTTATTGACTGTTTGGGGGGCAATCCATCCATCTTCTTTAACCTCTTGTCCTGTTCAGAGCCGTGGTCGGTCCAGAGCCTATCCTGGGATGGGGCGCCATCCCATAACTGGCCATCGGGGAGCAGTATAGTGAGTAATATAGTACTTTTTCTAAGGTGATTTCGACATGTGACACTATGTACAAGCTACAGTGCTGTTTGAATGATTTTAAGTCAATGCAAATGTAAACAAAATAACTAGCCAAAATAATACCATGTTGCAGTCATTCCAGCCAATCCCTGTCATTGTAACGTAGCTCTGTGATTGGCTGGAGTGCTGCCTCATACCCTGCGTTTCCTGGCATGGGCTCAAGGCTCACCACGGCTGGATAAGTGATACGGAAGATGGAGGGATAGATGGATTTAACGTCACTTAAACATAGAGCAACATGTGTTCTCCATTACACCTGTCCATGTTTGCTGTCCAACAGCACTGAGGCGCAGTTGCAAAGGCTAACAAAACCAAAGTAAAGCCAGCCAATTCTGACGGAAATGATCCAGAGGTGACCTAATGAGGCTGAGCTAAAGAGGGCCAGACCAAGCAAAAGCAAAGATGGACAAAATTAACCTAGGACTACACATCCTATACCGGGGGGCAATCTTATCCGCAAAGGGCTGGTGTGTATGCGGGTTTTCACTGCAACTCCCTAATTAGATTACTAATTAGAGGACTGATTGGCTGAAGAGTCCTCACACCTGGGTTTGAACAGCTGACCTACTGGTCATCCCAAAAACCTGCATACACTGCGGTTCTTTGCGGATAAGATTGCCCACCCATGTCCTATACGATCAGAAAGAAAACCTTCGAGTTGTCAATGGGGCTGTACCCTCAAGGGTCCGCCAGTTGTACCCTAGCTTTAGGCAAATGTACCTTTTAATATAATTTAAGGCACAGAAATGTTGTTTGTACCCAGGAGGAACAACACTGTACCCAGGCGATACCCTTATTACTGTGCTATTTTATTCGTATTTTAAAACAATTTAGTTAAGGATATGAAACTTAAATAAAGCACCACACAGGCTATTGTATTTCCTTTGTTGGATTGTATGTAGTTATTCGGAGCATTAAAGGCTATGGGTGAAAGGGTCGTATTCATTGCCGGTGCTGTCTGGTACGTTCCAGAACAGCCGCCCACTGCACTTTCTGTGCTGCTGAATGCTCTCTTTCAGTGCAGAAGGTCTTAAGGCCAGGGGTCTGCTGCTATACCATTGAGCACACATGAGCCATCCATCTTCTGCTTACGCAGTACAATGTCAGGGAGTCTGCTCCATGAAAGCCAGGGAACACCTTGTGCTACTTCTTCCTATTAGTATTCAATAGGATCTTCAATTGTAGGTTTTGCCAACAGATTTTTAGAGTAAGACTGTTCTTGGGTATCCTTGAAGTGTTTTTCATGTGGAACGATGGACCGGTGTTTTCCAAAATACAACAAAACATACCTTTGGGATCATGTTTATACTAATGATGTAACAGTAATAGACGCCACATATGATTTTCATTAAATGAATAACTTGCATAACATTTCCTACTTGATCTTCACTTCTTTGCACAGTTAAAAAGAACCTGATAAGTTTTTGGCACATTTTCTCAATGCGTCATCTTATTTGGTTTTTAATATAGTGTGTTCAGGTAAATTAATGCAAAAATAGCAAAATTACATTCTTCTCTAGAAGTATAGATATTAGTGAAAATGGTTTATCCAGGTAAGGTCATGGAGGTAGGGGGTTGTAGTCTATGCCAGGTCATCTATCATAGGACTCCATCCTTCTCCTTATTCACAAAATAGTACTTACTGCATTACCTCTCAGTGTGCTTGAGGTCATTATCTTGTTGAGAAAGCAATGATTTTCATTTTATGTCCAGACTTTTGACTGGACCTGTACTCACATACAATACACTGACTTACCTACCTCTAACCCCAAAGCTTGAGGCAGGATCTGACCCCACACCCTACAGCTGTAAGACCATAGTGCTGCCCATTAAGCTACCTTGCTGTCCCTGTCCCTGAATCACTTCGATAAAAAGCCCTGTCATATAAATAGGTATAGTTTTCACCCTACATAGATATTTTTTAATAACAGTCCCCACAAAACAGGTGCAGCAACAGTACACGCCTGATATTGGTTTTATGAGCCTGTGACACAATAATGGACGAGTCACTTTGTTATACCTGTGATTTCACAGCATTAATGTGATCACAGCAGCCATCTTGGAACCATTCTGGACAAAAACATTGATCTAATCTGGATGAAAAGTTTATGAATGGCTTTTTATCAAAGAATGGGTTCAATCTATAAGACTTTCATTTTTTTTGTCTCTCCAAATGACAGAGCAGAGGAAGTGGAATACATTATTAATTGCTGTGTGATGAAAGGCCCTAATTTGTTTCCTGGAAGCCTGTATAAGATGGATGGGAGCTGACAGCTCAGATTGCATCCGGAAAGTGCCCTCAATTTGCAGTATTTTGTTCCCCGTTGATTTCAGCTTGATCTTTCCACATCTGCATGTTATTTATTTACAGAGTAGGGTAGAGTGCCAGTCTCAAGCAGTCTGTTTCACTGACAGATTTTCACATAGTATGAAAATTTGCAATATTCCATTGTCAGTTTGCCACAGGGATTTGACAGAATACTCCATACTCTACATCTGTGTTTTTTTTCTTTTTAAAAATGGCTGATCTGTAGTTCCAGCCCATGAAAATATTTTTTTAAATGTAGGAATTGATTAAGAACATAGTTATAGGACCCAGGCTAGACTGTTCATATGAAGTCTTACGAAAAATGAGGTTTATACTTTCAGCCAAATAAATTCCATTATGTTCTCCAGTTCAGTTTTTGACTTAAATAGTTGGGTAACACTTTCCTTTATGGGGCACAAATCCTTAGTCACTCAGTCACTACTGAAGTACAAATTATGAACAAATCATGAACAAACATCGTCGCTACTTGAGATAAAAGATGTGTCACGGTTCATTAACGATGAACAAACACGAGATCAGTATTTCACTTGTGTTATTCATGACTAGTTCCTTCCATAGTTCCTTCAGTAGTTCACAAAGATTTACAGAAATAACAGATATCATAACAAATATAAAAGTTACGTCATGATTCATTAATGATTAACAAATATGAGATCAGTGTTTAAATTGGGTTATTCGTGATTTGTTCCTTCTGTAGTTCACAAAGGTTTACAGAACTAACGGATATAGTAAGAAATATAGTAACTTTAAGTAATAGAATAATACTGTATGATTTGTGTCCCATCAAGTAAACTGTTACCAATAATTGTATATCTTCTGCTTCAGCAGATATTTAATTGCCATCTGATGGATGATATTTCTCATTTGTAATCTGTGGGTGTTCCAGCTTCTCAGGTACATCAGCGCCTGCAGTCATCTTGTGCAGCCTGCCCCCCCCTCCCACCTCACAGCTGATGTCCAGGCCAGCTAATCGATGCCAGATTTCTAAAGACCCCTACTTGTGAGTTACCTACATGGATCCCTCGCATCATTTCCATTTCCTCCCAGTTCGGAACGGCCAAATCCCGCTCTCCCTGTAAGGCCGCACCCTCACCAGACTGCACGCACGTCATGTGTCTGGTGGTGAACCGACAAATAAGCACTTCTTCTTACCATCTTACCATTAGTGCAGCAGCCTTTGTTGTGAAGGGGGGGGGGGGTATTGTTGACATGCTTTTGAAGGTTTGCAGAATTCCTGCAGCAGCCTTGGATACGCCCAGCAAGCAGTAGTGTGCAGAAATGACAGAGAGAGGGAGCGGCCAGCAGCTGAATCCACACGGTGGTACTTAGATTTTTGCCAGGTCCATGTGCTTTTGGCCTCCATAGGCCAGACCGCCAATGTGACATATGAGTGATACAGATAGGACCACTTACTTACTATAGTACAGACCATGCATTGATCAGTGTCCCACTGATGAAACCTTCAAATTGCTCCTGTTTTTTTTTTTTTTTTTAACATTAATGGAACTTCCAGCAAAGAAACAATGATAGTAAATGAGATGCTTTGTTTCTTAAAAAAAAAAAAGTTGACTGCGTAATGAACACCTCCTACAAAGCCTGATCAAATGCTTCAGTGTGTACACTGCATGGGCTGGATGACAGACAGACACACTTCCGAGCCACTAGGTGGCAGTCTCCGCTCACACTGGAATCATTTCAGCACACGAGGTCCTGGTGTCACACTCCCCAGCCTCGTTACATCCCGGCGTCATCATCGCATTATTAAGTCATCGTTTACTACGAGGCTGTGGGTTAAAATCAATCAACAAATTCCCCTTACAACAGCGGTGACTCGAACCAGTTGGATGAAAGTTGCAGCCTTACGCAGCATCAGGAGTATTTCATGTGGTATGAAATTTGAACATAAAAGGAATTTTTATTAGATGCACTTGTAAACGGATCGGGCTGAACCGAATAAATCTACGTGGTCTCACTAATTGGGTGCAGAATACTAATGTGTCTTGGGGCGCTAACTTTCAATGATAAATTCCATGCGAGTGTACAGAATTCTCATCACACACATACAAACCTGTGTGTGCGTGTGTGTGTGTGTGTAAGTTACATCTTAGTGGGGACTCTCCATTCATTTCTATGGGAAAAACTCTAATTCCAACATGACGACCTTAACCCCTAGCCAGCCCTAACCTTAACCATAAGTAATTAAACAAATTACGAGACTTCTGGCATTTTTCGTTTTTTTGATTGTATTCACAGATTTTTGCAAAGACCTGAAAAATGGTCCCCACAGCGTCAAAAAAAAAAAAATCTGGTCCCCACAATGTAATGTAAATATAATCCCCACACGCACACACCCGCCAGATATTTACCACTCACTCTCAATCCCACCCAGTCAGCTCCATGTAGATGAATCTGCTCCCATCACAAACCACAGCAGCAATGTGTCCTTATTTATTCCTATGAAAATCTTTCAAACTTTGATTAAATCTCCACTAATCCTTCTTAACTTTAAAGGTTTCTACTTCATTAGCCCTCAGACTTGCCTTTGCTCATCTCCCAATTCTCTTCCCCTTCCCATATTATTCTGCGGTTCAGTGTTCCTCTTGTCAGGCCCCTTTCTCAGATTGAGACCACTCTATAAAAATATATTATCATAGTTTACTTCATCATGCAAGGCAGAGATGAAAACTAAGGGTCTCTGCAAATGAAGTTCTCTCTCTCTCTTGTCGTGCCGCCATCCGGTCCCTCGGAGGTGCCATCCGTTCTTCCGAGTCAATCGCATCTTGAACGTCTCCGGAGGGACGCCGCCGTTGTACCCTTCGACAAGAGGGCTGACACGAATCGCTTCTACATCTTGTGGTGTAAATGTGTGAAATCGTACGGCATGCAAATCGCTTGGATGAAAGGGTCTGCCAGGCAACAGAGTCAACCTAGATACGGACCCAGATTTCATGTGGTACGAATCGTTGGCGAAGGTATGTCCTTGTTAAACGGCACATACTTTTTTTGAAGTCTCGACTGTTAAACAAGGCAAGATAAGAAGTGTGAAAGAAAGAGATTTAAAAAAAGCTTCTGAAAAGATGCAGAAGTTTTTCTGTTTTTTTTTTTTTTCTTTTTGCTTGGATTTCTAACTCTAGCCCATAGATAATTTGCGTTGAGACTTTTATCTCAGGCCTTATCACCGCCATCTCTGTTCCTTCTGCACCCTCCTCCACGTCAATCCATCTCATCACTGGGCTGCTCCACAGAGGGGAGCTGGCAGCCAGGATCTGCATCCCCCCCCCCCCCCGGCATCCACAAAAAGGTGACTCATTGAAGAGTAGGGGTCCCTTAATCTGCTGGGTGGTGACCCTAACCTGCCTCTAAGCGTGGGATACACATTCACCCACTTACAGTCCCACTTCACCTCCTTGGATTTCACTGGCCAATAGTGGGGCTGCTTGTGGGTCGAATGATCGTTTCCATCATACTCTAGTATAAACAGCACGTTTCTGTCAGCGGGGGCTGGCTGCTGAGTGTAAAGTGGTGTGAGTGGCAAATATCATGGTTTTCAGGTCTGTCGTATTCCATCATGTCACCTAATGAGTTAATACCAAGCGATAAGAGCTCCCCCTGCTGGCCCTGCCATGCACTACAGCCAGCGTGCACTGTAACTGAACAGCTGCACTATGTACTATATATATTTCTTGGCATTATGGCTGGATCTCACACATGCCTGCCAAATTCTGAGTGTTTATGAGTACAGAGCACAGGGCTGTGAGAGACATGCGCTGGAGGGGAGGGGGCGGGAACAAATCAGAGAGCCCGAGGGATGCAGGTGTACACTGTACATCATCCAATGCCAGTACAGTAGTCCTTTATTAGAGGTGCATAGTTCAGCTTCAGAAAGTACAAATCCAGACCAGGATTTTGTTCCAACCAACCAGCTGAGTATAAAGAGTCACAGTCACAGAGTACTCAGCTGGTTGGTTGGAACAAAATCTTGGTCTGGATTTTTTACTTTCTGGATCAGAACTGTCCACCTCTGTCCTTTATGCCACACAGGATGTACTCCTGTGTAGTTAATACCAGGGGCAGACTGGCAACAGACAGCCAAGGCTGAGATGCCTTGATATACTGCATATGCCTGAGTTAGCCCTCACAAGACTGGAAAAATAAGATGAAAATATTCTTGAATTTTCCGACGGTCAGTTCCTCCCGATAGGCATCAGCACATAGCTAATGCAGCCTTGGTAGCTGTTGCACTGACATTGTATTTAGCCTTATAACCAGTGTGCTGGGAAACCTCGTAGCTAATTTAGCCGCAGAAACTGCTGCCATCCTCCGTAGCCGACATTTCCCTGTTGGTGGAATCGACACCATTTCTGTAGATAGGCACCACTTCCTCTCACACCATCATACAGGAGCACGGCGGCCATTTCGATGCCGAAATATGGGGCAAATCCTCTTCGTGGCATCGCAGTCGAGGGTGCAACTTGTCTTATGATATGACCTTCCAAGTTGGCGGCCAACGTCAGCACCGACGCTTCCCAGTTCAGTGGGAAATCTGTACTTTTTTATGGACTTCGTTTGACCTTCCGCATACTGTTCGCAGACAGACGCGAGCCTCTCAGTACTTCGCAACACGTCGTACCGCCACAGTGTGTCAACTAGGCTTCGCATCTGAAGCCGTCACCCAAAGGACCCGCTTCCACCACGGGCTTTTGAAGCCCTACCCGAAGCTTCCTGTGATGCCGAGCTGCCAAAGAGACGAGCAGGTGAGCCTTTAAACCGAAGCAAGTCTCACACGGCCGTAGGCTCACTTTCAGAACAACACTACTGTGTTCTCAAACTAAATAATAAAGTGAATAAAACTGCACTCCGCTGCCATGTTGTCATTAGTAAATAACCCGAGTATAATGCAAAAATAAACCTGCACAGATCCAACACATGCTGATGCAAGCTTTATATTTACTTGATAATTCATCTTGAGCTTGATGTTTTTGGGCCTTTGTATGGGGGAGAAAAGGGGAAAACAAAAGATGCATTCCTAATATTTGTTCTAGAATTGGGACAGTTGCATGCATTCTTTGTATTTGCGAGCCACAGCAAATGAAAGAAAGCTCTGTGCCAATTACTCACACGGCGTGGCGTGTGATGTCGTTCACGTGGGGCACTATATTTGTGCAGCATTGAAGCAGCCATTCCATCTATTAAGATGTTTGTATTGCCTCCAAACCCACCTCGAGCAGACCTGTATTTTCTTCTTTTTTTAAAAAAAACAAACTGTGACATTTAAATGGACCAAGATCTGTCACTGTCACCCGACTCAAAGTCCACCTTCTCACTAATCAAACTGCAAGTCTTTTCCCATCAAAGGGCAGTAAAACAAGGAGATTACTATGATTGCACCTATTTTTACACTGTAGATTGTCATTTTTGCTGGTGCATTTTTGTTTTTTTTTTTTACTTCAGAAACCGCCCCGCACTGACAAAACAAATCAAGACGACACCGGCTGAAAACAAAACAAAACCATATATCATTCTTTCAAGCCGGGATTCGGAAGGCGGAAATGGGTGAGCAGAGCCACAAGTAAATCACGCCGAAGCCAAATCAGCTTTTAAAAAGCTGAATTTATTCCTTGATGTTCTGAGGCATCGGGGTGAAATAGCAATCTAGGCTGACACCACACGGGCAGAGAGCTGCTGCCGCCTTCAAGATCAAACCTCGCAGATATACTTTTATTATCCCGAGACTTTGTTCATATGGCAATAAGATACATTGAGACAAGAACTAAAGGTAGATACCTCCACCTACATTTGTTTTTGACAAACAACCTTTGCTAGTAAATAATACATTCTACAGTTACAGGGTTCATATAATAAAAGAGGAAATGTAACAGACACCGGCTATCACAATATGATCTCCATGTTTTTTTGCCGTCTTCTTTTTGGACTCCTGTTTGTAGTAATGTTATAGTTTATATTAGCATCTATATTTAGCCAAACAGAGCCCTGTGCTCCGAGCCTGCCCCCCGCCCCCCTCCCGATGCCATCAGCCCATTTTTTTGGGGCAGAACCTGGCCTGCGTTACGGCATCTCAGCTAGATCGCAGGTCCTGCCAAGAACAGAGTGTGCGATGGACCCCTCCCAAGCGAAACGGCAGGGCTCCGACTCAGAAACGTCAGGCCCAGGATTCCAGTGGACTCTTGGCATTAAGGCTGAGCGTGTAGCCCAGGGGCTGCCCCCGTAGGCCTCGGACCACAGGCCGTGCTGACAGGTAGCAAGGTGTCATGTTCAAACAACCTTGAGATCAAAATGTCACACCCCCAAACAAGTTATTTACTTAAGCAATTTGAGTTAACCTCCATGAAATATCCCTTAAGCCTAAAACCATTAACTAAATAATCCATTGAAAACGTAGCTTAGGTTAACACCCGAATGTTCAAAAACATGTGGTCAGCCGTGACCCGCTTCAACACCGGAGCCGCCATAGTTTCCAGTATTTACTGCCTCCTCCTGTTACATGCTGTGCTCTACTCGAGGTAATTTTAGCATTCGCTCAACAGCGCATTCCACATTTTCAAATGTCAAATAAATATCCCCGATGGTCCTCAGCGAGATAAGGATCTTAGCAAATGAGCTCGAACTAAGGAGCACAAAGCTCTCGAACTCACAAGGTCCTGGGGTAAGACAGGACACCTCCGTGTTTGGGGTGCCTGGTATAGTATTGTTAGGGTAGTGGATAGAGTGCCATACAAAGGGAGCATTTCTGGAAAGCACTTGTCCAAAGATTTAGAAGAACCTTGGATTTCTAGACATAGAGTGACCAGATAATCCATGTCAGGGAGGACACTTTGAGCAAGTTTTACAAAACTTACTTTAAAACTGAAAGGCTCCGCTGCTTGGCTAAATAGTTCAGCTCTTCTTGTGCTCTGGTTGGTTTGAATCCTTAATTGAAAGACTCATCCAGCTGTTTCACATTAACATTAGTGACACATACATGATGGTAGAAGACTGACCAATCAGCACACGGAAAGAACTCTGCACTTAAGTGAAATCCAGGTCATTTTCATTAAAACCTTAGTTTACAAATCCTGTCCTCAAAGTCTCCCCCCCCGACATGCTTTATCAGGTCACCCTATTAGACATGATCTTTGATCTTCTGTGGCTCCATCTGAGCTATTTCTTTTTGTTATGTTCATGTTTACATGGATAAGTTGGAACATGGACAATTTTTGCATCAAAGTCATGCAGGAAACTCCAAGTTTTGGTGGTGATGGAGAGACTCTGATGTTTCCCACTCCTTTCACAAGCTGTGTGTACTGGCTCTTTTAACAAGTCTTCCTTCGAATCCTCCATGCCTCACCACATGACTAACCTTGGCCTGACTTGTCTCTGTCCCTCGGGTAAAACAAAGAAACATTTTGGCTTCATGGTATCACTTCCAAAGCTCACAGCAAAGGAGAAATATGACTTGGCTTACTGTCTGCGGGAAACTGAAGGGGATCACAAAGAAACACAAGAAACATTTGGATAATGAACAAGCCAAGTGATTACTGTACTGGAGAAATGTATCATTAAATAACCTTGTGTCAGATCTTGAGCTTCTCCAGGATCCAGGTCCAGGATTATTGTTATCTAACATGATTTATTCACTCATTCCACGTTTTGTTTCTTTAAAGGGACTTACACATCCGAGGTTTAACACTTTGAGGTTAAGTGGTTCTGCGAACAGGACCTGTAATCTAGTTAACCAAACTCTCCAGCTGCAGGCCCGTCCAGTTTCTGTTTGCACGCGTATGTATGTCCTCATGCACATGTCTAAGCATATACTGACATTGCTACTTTTAGGACTAAACTACACTAAACTTACTCCTACTGGGCTTCCAAGAAAGGCCTATGACTCATTGTGCACTCATTTCCCTATTAGCTGTTCTGTTGTGAGATGAATATTTCAAGACGTAACATTTTGATGAGTGTGCAGCTCAAAAATCTCACCATCCTGCTTATTCCCCCAGGATTTATGACAGTCTGCGCCTAAGACCAAGTCCAGGATCCAGCAACATTAAGCCAAGAGGCTCAAAATTCAAATGCCCCGGCTGAGATTTTGGACAGAAGTTTCCATTTCTTTCTTGTTCACTGAAAGGTTGCTCTTCTGAAAGCAGGGCGACAAACACACTTATGTCTAAAGATCCAATAACGAGGGTCACAGCTCAGAGTGACTTCCGTACAACACAACTCCAATCAGGGCGCTCGTCCACATCACATCAACGGAAACGGAAGCCTGGCTGAGAAAGTCCTCAGTGAACGGATGAAGACCCGTTTTCTCAGAGGCCATCATCTCTTGACTGAGGGAATAACTTTTCAGGGCACATCAGCTGAGCTTTCTGAAGAGAGGGAAGCCCCCACGGATAATGGGACCCCAAAACGCTCCACAATGCCGAACATGAAGACGGATTTGCCGTCCCCATCTGTTACCGCATGAAAGGGAGGTAACCCAGCCAAAGATGCACATCTGTGCAACCTGCCTTGCAAGGGAGATCCATTTGAAGAGGATGAAGGGGATCAGTGGATCACTTTAAACACCTCACAGCAAGAAATATATAATGATGTAGGATACTTAACAGCACAATCGCACAGGACACTCCACCAACACTAGAGTTTGCTCTTCAGACTGTTGGTGTCTGGTGCTAGCAGAACATAATGTCGCTCTGAAGGCCCCAGAATAGTGAAATACAGAAAGTAAAAAAAAAAAAACAACACAATGTTCAATAACTGCTTCTATGAGTTTATATAGCGGTAATCGTGCAAAGTAGGGTAAATGTGTCTGTGAATTCTTCTCAAAAAGATGATCACGAATAAGTTTAATTTAAAATGGACTGCCAGACATTTAATTACTCATTTTCATTATTTTCAACAATAAAGCAAAGGAATTAGTATAAATACAGACTTTTTAAAAGCTACACCAAAAAGACAATTCAATCCTTATTTTCCAAAGGGAATTTTCAAAAGTAGGGCAGTCCTCTTTGATATCAGACTCAAAACCCCCTGGTAATACACATCCACCTTTTAGTCACTGCAATATCGAAATGAAAAGGCAGGGAAAGCAGAAAAACAAACATCTGTCTTAACCACCTTTATAGTAAGTCCCACCATAACAACTGAATTGTGTGATGATCTACATTGATGAACAGGACATCACAAATCCAGAAAGTTATCTGCTACGAGAGGTCCGATTATACAATTCATTATATATTTACAATATAAAAGTGTTATGGTTGCACAGGGAAAAAAACTGCACTCTGACTATGTAATGGTCAAAGTCATCCAGTGAAGAGACGATCACACATTGAGCATTAAGTGCACATTCGTCCTCGAGGAGGTTCATGTCGTCAATCCCATAATGCTTCAAATAGGAATTCTGTTTGATGAGAGAAGGGCTTCAAAGCCAACTGCTGTCACTGTAGACCTTCCTTCAATCCTTTCATGTAATACTAACATGTAATTCTAACAGGATCATAAAGAAGGCATTATCCTATGTAATACTGTACTTCTATAGCAATGTTAGTATAAGGACCTGTATATCCACAGGAGCGAATGCCTGCTATGAAACTGGATAGACCGACTCATCAAGCAGGTGTTTTTGCAGTCAGTTTATGGTCAGCCATGTTCGCTACAAAGGGAATTGAGTCTAAATATAGCTCAGGATGCCAGGAGAAAAGCAGGTCAGCTCATAGGTGTCTAGGCTTCTCCCCCAGGGCAAGAGAGCCCATCCAGTCATTCAACCAGAGAATTATTTTGTGAAAATATTGTAAATAGATTTGCAATGAATTATTATTACACATGGATATGACTAACACAAACCACATTTCCAAATATAACTTTACAATACAATTTAATTTTATTGAACTTAATATGTTCAAATAGCAATATCGGATGCAATTGTGCCCCCTGCAGCCTCAGTAAAATCACTTGTGGGTGAAAATAAGTACTTTACAAAAAGAACTTTATGAAAAGGACTTTACTAAACGCCTGTCAAATGGACACATTGTCTTGTTATCAGTTAGCTAACTTTGCTCGTGTCCAGCTACGATGAATTTAAAACTTTTCATGCACGGAGTTGTTTCTGAAAAGCAATCTGGAAGAAAAGGGACTTAATTTATGTTTTCATAAATCATGACCAGGGCAGAATTTGCAGCGCTGTCTCTGCACCACGTGGCGTAATCTTAGAGGCAGGCGCAGTGGTGAGATAATTTACAGAAAGCATCTCGGGTGATCAGCGCAATCATAAACGCGGCTAAATTATAGCTTTGGGGGAGCTGCAGCCCATCCCGAATCAAAATTCTGGTTCGACCCCTTCTAAACAGCGACGGAAGACCCGTAATACTCCTGAATTACAGACCAAGACCAATCACGCTGCAAATCTGTGCAGGAAGCCTGCAGTTTAGGGGTGGGTCCCAGTCAGTGGTCAACCTTACTGGTGAAGATGCATGGCACATATCTATAAAGGGACACAATGGAGGAGACGTCAAGGAACGTGGCGCATTCAGGAACGCAGAGCAATAGAGGGAGATTATAATGCCGGTGGTCATAGGAAATGTGGGAGAGCACAGAGGCAGCGTCATCAGACAGAGTGCTGGGTCAACAGCCATGAATGGCTGACTGCAGAAATGTCTAAGTCAACAGCAGAAGGGAGAAAAGCAGACCAATAGTACCATTAAGCTACATGGGAATTTTGAAGTTGATCTTGAGTAGTTTTCTGATGCATACGCCTGGTGGGGGGTATAAGAATATGCAGATATTCACTACTTATTTGAGACGGAAACTTGATAACCGTTTGAGGTTCTCTGAAAATGGCACAGCTCTTAGCAGGGTACATCAAGACCCAGCAAAACCCCAGGGCCCGCTTCACAGTCTACGGGAGGCGTCACGCCACGTGGTGTGCAAAGGCAGTGGAGGCACACGGGTTGGGGCGGGCAGGCAGGGAGGGGGTGTCTCTTGGCCTCGGGTCACAGACACAATGATCGTCACACAAACAGCAGCCACAAAAGCATTATCAAGCATCTCCGTGGAGATAATGGCACACAAGCCGTTTTACCAACTGTGATTCTTCTGTCATTAACCCCATTAAGAACGGCAGCAGTGAAAAGCGAGAGTTATGCCTTTAAACACTTAGCGTGTTGACAGATTCTGCCAGGGGTTCTGCTGTAGATACAAATGCGTCGCTCCCTCGATATAATCTGACGATAAAAGCACGTGCTCTCTCTCTCTCTCTTTCCGTTTTTTTTTTTTTTAAATGCTATTCAAGACCTGGCATTTTCATTTGCATGCTGTCTGGGAATTTGCATAACTGTATCGCGTTAAACGGGATCGGGATCTGCGCAAATATCACCTAATCAACAGCAGCGGCCTGCCAGCATCTCCACACGCTGGGCTTGACTTCCATCGCCTCATGCCACCCGGCCCTCGGGGGAATTCCCGCCCCCCCAGCACTCCTGCGTTCCGATTTCATTTGCAATTGTCACTGATATTTCACACACAATGAATAATGCAAAAGTGTTGGGACAGACGTTCATTGTGGGGCATGTAAAAAAACAGGGAGAAAAAAAAAACACTGTTCCTTAAACAGGTCTGTCAGTGATTCAGAGAGCACTGCTTTTGTCATTGAAGCCTGAATCACTCGATTCAGACCTATCATCACTCTACCAAGTTTCTTCTCCAATATTAACGCCAGCATCAAGAAATCAAGTACATTACAAAAGGTCAGTTTAAGTAAAACAAACCACACATTAAACACTAGATATAAAACAGAGTGGTACTATTTTTCTCACAAATAATAGTAGGGAACGGGTGATACTTTATTCCTCTCTGTGGGGAAATCTTGCTCTTGTCTTCGATCTTGCTCTCTGTGAGACCCACAGACACATATTCATATGAGAGCACAGGCCCAGCTGGCATGCAGTGCCCCAGCAGCAGTTCAGGTCTAGCACCCGTGGTGGTACTGTCAGCCACTGGATTTGAACCAGCAACCTTCCGAAAACAGGCTAAGAGGCGTCGCAGGTGCCCGATGCATGCCGGCCACACGATCGGTTCCACGCATGTGCGCACATTCAGACAGCCGCCACGTTGCTGGCCAGTCGGTCCCAGGTCGTACAAGACTTTACGACACAGTCGGAGCTGCGTTCTCTGTCACGTCGAGTTACTGCGTTGGAAGCCGGCGAGGATGTCCGTGTTTCATGCAGCCCCCTGAGAGTCTCTCGAGAACCGAGAAAATCCTCCAAAGTTGGACAAAGATTTATGAAAGATAAGTCACCCGGGTGGCAGCAAATTTTAAAAGGTAACAGAAAAAAGAACAGAACAAGTTAACCTTCTTGTGAATGACACATATATATATATATATATATACACACACACACACACACACACACACACACACACACACAGCTGTAAAGTTTCGATATAAATAGTTTGTTATGTCCGGAAATGGGCATGAACCGCTCCGCCAGCGACATGGCAGTTTTCCGAGTTCCGCATGCGCGGAACCCATTGTGTGGCCGGCTCACCCCAGACACCTACAGGCATAACCCACAGACCGCACACTGCCCCACGCAGCCCAGCTGGCAAACCTAAGTGACCTGGCTCTTCGAAGGGGTCAAAGGTCATTGCATCACTACCTGGTTTGACCTGAACACTGGTCCAACTGAAATGTAGCGCACTGCTTCAGTGTTTCCCAACCTTTTTTCTGCCACGGCCCGCTTTTCATAAAGTAATTATCCCAGGGCACACCATCGATTAGCATAATACTAAGTGGCTCTTACCAGTAACACATATCACATCGCTCTTAACCTGCTGGTTCAGGATGAATTTGTCCATTATTTTGTCTTTTTTATAGGGAAGTTTGCAAATTGGGGTACTTCTGTACATAAACGGGAGTCAATTGTAGTGCTTTGTTGTTCTTTCCTGCGTTCTCTGACGTGACTAGTGCACTTAAGGCCTATTGCACATTAATAAATATAACGTTCATAAAAAGTCACTGATACACAAAGCTTTTAAGTCATTTAAAGTATAAAAATGGGTTTTTGTCACGTTGTGGGAACATTTGGTCGCCACAAGGTAAGGTATATCTGGACCACACACACACGTCTGGCCAGTTCTAAAGACACACTAGCTATGGCACACTGCTTGGAAAAGGCTGCATTACTTTTCAGAAGGAAAGAGAAATGTAATGTTCAATGGATGAGAAATTGTTGCTCATAGAAAAGCCACCATAAGGATGAAGCTTTCAGATCTGCAAACTGCATGTAAAAACCACTTTCAGATCTGCAAATGGCATCTCCTAAGCCCAGGAGAGGATTCTACATTTAAGAGTCCTCCAATCTAAAGCGTGTCTCATTAGGACAGATTTTAGGAGACTGCAGGGAGCATCAAGCCTGGCAGCAATCTGCAAATGAACATGGAAGCCGAACAAAGATAAAAAGGCAGATTTAAAAACCATGGAGTCTTGATACGTCATATTTTTTAAAACTGGATAGGCTTAATAGAGGAGTCTTTTCCCTGCCGATTCCAGAATGACTTAAAATCATAGCGGCAATAACTCGTCTGCCATACTGAACTGTGATGCGGCAGCACCCGTGTTTCAGGGAGGAGATCAACATTAACAATAAACTCCAGCAGGACCAAACCGGCCACAAGGCACCTTTAATGCGGCGTTGCAGCATCAGGTGCAGCCAATCGTGCATGTCACCGCAGACGCGGGCCGGTGGTCACAGACTTATAAACCTCTGAGGGGCAATTTTGAGCATTTGTGGCTAACAAATGGAAAACAATCAGAAGGGCTGTGTAGCTCTAACAAGCAGAGTGCATGCTTAAATAGGCAAAATAGCTTATAGTTCCAGGCACAACAAGGGAGATGGAAATTCCTGGAACCTCAGAGCTTCGGAAAAGTTATCCGAGTGCATTTGCTGGAAGCACCGCCAGGAATGTCCTTGGCAGATGGCACCTCTGTGCATTTGATCAGATTTGTTTTGCTGCCTAAACAGGAGAAAATTATGGGTTTGAGTCTGACTCAGAAAATTTTTAAGGGAAGAAAATACAGTCATATTTTTCAAATCTAGCCAGCTGTTCTGTGTGGAATGTGACTGCAGAAAGCCTTTTGTACTAGAAAAAAAATCTCCAGAATAACTTTTTTCATGAAAAAGAAAAAAAAAAAAAAACATTTTCAAGTTTCTGATTCATTTATTGTCATAAGTGAAGACAAAGCTTGGTAGCATTATCAGCCAAAGTGAGATTTATGGGCCTGTACTGCATAATTCATTATTCATTTAACCATTCACTACTTTTAATTAGAAATTATTCATAAAGCAAGAAGCGAAAAAAGCTTCACACGAAACTTCAACCTCACCTCCAGTCAACAGCAGCTCGGCAACATGAAATCATGAAAAAAATGGTACAGACTTAAATTTAGATTTCTTATTGGGGCAGTCAGCATTTTCCCCCTTCTTCTCCGATTGCTTTATTTCTACGTTGTTATAATCCGTCAAGCTGATGAGGAGCTGCGATCCAAGACTCGTAAAAATCCCACTGTTTATTTACCAATGTTAGGGACATAATCCGCAAAAATCCCCAGCAGTCCCCTTAAGGAGGACTTCAAAACCTCCAGCAAAATTGTCTGTGAAACGTTTAGCATGGCCCAGGGTACCTGGCAGCCCCAATTAGCCTGTGACTGACTGTGAGCATCAACAGGTGTCTCCCCCCCCGCCCCTTTGATGGCAGTCCCCGAAGTCTCATTACACGTCTCCACGGTGGAATCTGCCAAGGACTCTGCCGGTCCCCGTAAGCCCCCAGTATCTCCTTGGAAACATTCCTGCTGCCTGTAGCCAGAATTCCCTGGTAACTGGGACAGCTGTGCGAAACACCACAGGACTGATGTGGCAACTTTAACAAAGAATTCAGCTGTTTTCCATTGAGCCTGCATCTTCTACACCTTCGCCATTTCCTGCCCAGCGGTGGGTCCTGGCAAGGGGAAGGCAGGCAGTTGCAGGGGCACCTTATGAGTGGGTGGCCCCCTTGTCAACATCATTTACCTTCACCGGGGCCGACAGACCCCCCCCCCCCCCCCGGCATGTAGAAGTTTTTTTTACTTTTTTACTACCCATCTATTTTCACTGCAGCTAGGAGGACAGAAATGTGTCAGATAAACAAAAAGTTAGGCAGTTAGGCGGTAGGAGGACCTATAAAGCTCGCCTAAGGTGCCACATGGCCTTCAAGCGCCACTGCATTGGTCCATCCACCCTTCATAACTGCTTATTACCGTCATGGGGATCCCCAGTCACCCTGGATGATGATCTATAATCTGTCCAGTAAAGAATGATGATCGGTTACGCTAAAGTGGCCAATTTAGACACAGGCCACAGGTTACCGGGGAGGGCTGGTTACTTTGCATTACTCGTATTTCCCAAATTAGCAGCGGAACGTACTTGACACTGAAGCAGCCCTTGAGAAGTTTTGACAATGCAGCGGAGCACGCCGCATCCAATTAGGGGCAGCGATGTACAAAATGCCGTCTTCCCTGCTCGGCTTCATCCGCTCTCTGAGCGGCGGAGGTGGGATGAAAAGGAAGCGGGTGTCACGGCGCTCTCCGCACTCCTGCGCTGATCACAGCCTTCCGGCGACCTGTCAAAGGAGCCCTGTCGTCACGACAACGGCGGCTCACGCCCCCCCCCCCCCTTACGGGACCGCGGGCACAGTTTACCCACCGTTTCAAAGCGGACAGGTGATCAGACAGCCACTCTTCGCCGCCCGCCTCATCTAGTGAAGTGCTGCTTCAGAAGGCGCGCGGACATTTGAAAGGCGTCCCCTCAGGCACCACGCGAATCGGCGACTGAGACAGGAGGCCTAACTATCCTGTATGGTAGGCCGGTTAAGGAGCGTACGGCAGGCCAGGCAGTTGGACGTAGCTCTGGCACCAACGCGGGTGGCGGTGGGCAGCGGGCACGATTTGACAGTCCTCACATGCTCAAAGCGCGTGAGCCGCGCAATTTAGACGCGGGTGCCCGAGTTGCCTTTATTAAGCCCCAACTACGTGGAACGATGGCGTGTATCTATACCAGCTGGACTGGCTTGGTGTGTGATCTCGCCTTCCCTTTAGTGCATTTCACAAAAAGAGGAGGCAAAAAAAAAAAAAAAGACTTTCCAACCCTGGAATAACATGCCGCACAAAAAGAAACACTATCGATTTCGATATTTCTCAAAAGCCACTTTTATAACTAGAAGCGCTGCAGGGCACAGAATCTGCGTGACATTCCCAAGACCCCATTGCATTGTTTAAACAGCTCCGCTTGTTGGGAAATCATGTTTCCCACTCTCTATCATATGACTCTTCGTGTCTATTTTAAACTAACTAGGCCTTCGAGATGGAAAAAAAGAACCTTTTATGTTATGCTCAACCAGTGGGCAGTTAGAGTAGCAAAAAGCCAGCGCAGGTTTGTGGAGTAAAGCTGGGGGGGTTGTCCCCAGTGTCTCCCCACATGGGCTCCCATCACAGGAACAGAAGCAGAGCCAATACTCAGACAATGCACTCAGATTACGTCTTTGTCCCGGCCTCGTTATACGAATATTCAGGATGCTCACAGGCGCTCTGTGCGTTAACCCTAGTTCTTCACACAAGTGCATTTTGTAATTTAAGAGGGGATTTAATTAGAGACAGTTTCAAATGCAGAGGAAAACAAACACTGCATTCTAGGGTGGGAAAATCAGGAAATAAATTTAATACCAAAACGAAGAAATTGATTTAATAAAAATAAAAAAAAACTCAGAGCTGCTTTGAATAACTTCAATAAGGGATGTTCTTTTTCTGCAGAAAAACATGGAACAGCAGTTTGGCATTTTTGAATAGTTACCAAGGAGCAACAGCTTAAAATGTTGTGGGGAACGTGAAGCAGCTCCAGGCCTGTGCGGCCATGGCTCTTCTCGTGCTCTGGCTCCTGCACTAATGCGTCCTCCCTGCAGCGCGCAGATAAACAGAAACAGACGCAGCTGGCGGTGACTCAGTAGGCCCGCCGTGATGAACGGAACGCCTCCCATTTCGCAAACGCCCGTGACGACGCAACCAGTCCGGACCGAGGCTCCCAGGACGATGTGGCCGTGACGTGCATCGACGCTCCGGTTAAATGGCTCGCTTCCAGCCGTGACCTCGTACCGACTCCGACCGCCGTTTCTCCCGGTGCCGGCATTAGCATACGCTCCTGCTGCCGGTTGCCCCCCCCCCCCCGCCCCTGTCGCATGAAGGCAGAACTTAAACAATGTTTACAGCCTGCCTTGATTTACGGTGTTTTGACTTTGCCGAGTCTGTCCTGGCAGCCCACCAGCGAGCCCAATCTCCGACGGGCCGACGGGGGTAGAAGAACAGCCAGCAGTCTTGCTGATAGGATGACAAAATGATTGAAAACCCCATATCTCCATGTCCCTATTGCTGTCCTCTGCAATTTTCCCTCAAGCTGCGGAATTATCTGCACCAAATAACTATTAACCACATTGACAGGTTTACACTCAAGCGTGAGTCTACAACCTGTTACTCAAATGCTACTTGAGTATAACATACATGATACCTTGCTACTCTGAATAGCTTGACAGACTATACTATAACACACAAGCAGATCATTAACCTCTCACACGCCTTTTCAGCCAATGGACATTCTGCTTGTAGAATCCATGTTAAAAAGGTTGTTCACCATTACACTTTCCTGCAGTAATAATTAGAACAGCACTAAAAATCACCACACTATCTACCATCCACACCGCAGCCGCAACATTCAGGCTGTTTACATATCTAATTATTACATTTACTTAATTATTACAAATAATCATTGACACACTAAACCTGTAATTAAGTATTACAGGTTAATAGTGCCCACTGCAGTCTGTATAGGCAAAATAATTGCATTTATATTGCACATAAAGCCTTGTTACTTACAGATTTGTTTACCTTGTACAAAAATCATTTATGTTGTTGACAGATTTGGCTTCCAGAAATTTTGTGTCACGAGAGTAAAAAAGTTACTATGTACATCTCATTAATATAATGCCCATCATCTCAGTGTGCCCCCGACAACCACTAACCCCTAACAAATACCATTAGCCAGCCCAAAAACACTGAACACACTCTAAATCCATTTGGTTCCAGATACGCAAGGCCTGAATTCCAGGATACCTTAAATATTTGAACCATATAAGATTCTTGGCTGTGCTTTCAACCCCCCCCCCTTCCAAAAACCTATTAAGACTAAAACAAATTTGCAGATTATATCATCTCCTGTGGCAGCCTAACAGTCATGCCCCCTGCTGCCAGTATTTAAAAGATGCTCAGTCTTAAACATTGGGCTCGGAGCAGAGGAGCATCAAGATATATTGTAATGTTATGCAAATCTAAGCAAATTACAGCTTAATTTTAAATGGGGCACGTAAGATTATGCACGATTGCGGCCTATTTTTGCTGCCTCCTGCTCTCCCGGTTCCTGGTAAATAATTCAGGCCATAATTCGGAACATTAGGACCAGACAAAAAGCAGGCAGTCCCCTGGGCCCTTAGCACCATCCTGTGCCAAGAGTGCAGTTTCAGAGTGCACTATATCAGCCAAGGGCTCCCTAAGCCATCAATTTGTTTGTAAACAGTAGATAAGATTAATGAGCAGCAAATTAAATCCCCGGCTGAGAAGCAGAATGGGACACACACACATGCATACAGTTCATTCGCAGCTCATGAAGACATTAAAACATTATATATTTACATTTTTCAACGCTAAACAATTTGTGAAACGCTAAGCAAAATCACTCATGTCAAGCTTGACTTACACTCCCCTGGAAATGCCCATCTTATGTCAGGATATTTGATTTCCATCTAATCTAACCGCTTATCCCGGTCAGGGAGGCCAGAGATGTATGATGTACTTGATGTCAATCGATGCAGGCAATTATTTACCACTGCGGAATTATACCTGCCAGAGTGATTCAACAAGGTCTGGTCAGCAGAAAGAACTGTAGTTAAAGATCAGGAAATGACACCATGACAACTCCATTTTGAAGCTTTTATTTATTAATGCAGGAGAGGCGAATCCAAAGTAAACAGTTTGCATAATGTGCCCGATTTAGGACGCTGACGATTTAAAAAGACAGCGTGCAGGTTGCTTGGAAGCAGACAGGTGATACGAGACAAGTCTTGCATTCCGGGATTGTCCTGACCTCATTACACATGACCTGTGGCGTAGCATAATAGAACAGAATGGCACCCCTGCCTGAGGAACGTCTACTGAATTCAAACCCAATAAGAACTGGGAGAACTTTACACTACACATTTCCTCCGCATTAAACTAGATTAAGAGACCTAAGACCTTTAACGTCACATCTTGTGACATCATAATAGAATAACACGTGGTATTAGAAACATTTTCCACAGTTCATACAGATTAGTGTAATATTTATATGGTCATAATCTCAATACAGCATCGTGATTAGTCACAGAACATGGGCTGCCTGTACTTCCAAATGACATAAATGGTTAGAAAATAGTAACAAGACGATAAGCGATTTTCCGCGCCATCACGCTTAACTCTGGAAGCATCACACCGGCAGATTATATGATCTCATACATGATGGTACAAGACACCTCAGAGACATAGCTTAACTTCACAAACTCTCGGTGCAGAGAAGTAGTAATGGTTTCCAGATCTAACACAACACACATGACAGTAAAAATCAGCCCCCCTCCCCCCCCCCCCAAAAAAAAAAAACATTAAGGTATTGATCGCAGTCAACAAAAAAAGGTATAGGCCATATCTAATAATAAATCTCCCCTGCACTATAAAGTTGCATGTGGTCCCATGATACTATTACTCTTAAGAAGAATATTAAGCACTAAAACATTTATGGGCTAAAGGCACTTTGCCACATTTAAATAACACTGGAAATAAAAGGAAGGTGAGTAAACAAAGAAAGTATACTACCCTTATATAAATTTGCATAATTTCTTTAAATATTTTGTTATTTATAAGGAATGTGAAAACCATTACCGTGTCGTAGGGAATGCCAGCACTGCTCTGAGCACTGCTTTGTAAAATTAGTTTAAAAATATTAAAGTACTGAGCGGCAATGGGGAGGGGCGGGTGGAGGAAAGCTCCAAAGCCTGAGGGGACACGAGGCATTCCCTGCCGTGCACTACAGGTAATTTTCACATTAAACCCACCAGTCACGGATCCTTCGGGAAAAACGCAGATCTGAGTTCATCTGCCGCAGTATTTAAAACCGCGCACCATGCCTGACTAGTGATTACTGGGGAAGCTGAGAGAGGGACCCCCTTTTTTGGGGTGGAATTTCAGAATTCTTCGCTGAAATCTACCTTTTTGGGGTCACAGCAGCTCTCTCTCTCTCGAGTTGTGTCTATAGTGTGTAGTTAAATAATTTCAGCGTGGTTGCAGCACTTCGAAAAGGCATTTAAAGTGAACTGCGAATTACGGTATAGTGTTTCCTAGCTAACGGGGTATCTGCACCTCGCAAGAAGTGTGAGTTCAGGGCTGGTTTAAGAGAGGATCTGAAAAATATGAGGTAACACATTGGACCAAATACGATGCAAAAAAGAAGGCAAGAAAGTGAGAAAGAATAAACGGATTAAGAAATAAAGCAAAGAGAAAAAAAAAGGTGATAGATAAAAGATTTCTCAACATAGTTGCCTAAAGCCCAGCACATTTTTTATTTCCAGCTAAAATAGCTGTCCGAAGCAGTGTGAATTTGCAGGTATGCCTGAAAGTGACCGACGGGGCCCGAAGGCAGACTGCTTCACAGACGCCGCTGCGACACACAGCGTACGAGTCTCACTTGCATATTCCGAGTCATAAATTGCTTATATACATATTCAATAAACCTTTTCAAGTGCAATCTTTGGTAAATGTTCCGTCTTTGGACTTAAGTATACACACTGATATCTCTCTCTGCCAGCATCTATGCTAAGTATATAGGTGTTTAATAGAACAGTATTTAACAATTAGGTAAACAACTTTTCTGATAATCCACTGTGCTTTCACTAAAGACTTCTCTGGAGAAAGGGAGGAACCAACAGGAAGGAATAAAGTACGGAAAATGAACGCTATGATATTTCGGTCTAGGTACCCACCAGCAATGTTAATAAGTAACCTTAAATATAACAAATATCTGCATTCTGTATTTATAAGTAATGACAATTTCATGTTAGATTGCCACACAATGTAAGAAAAATTTTAATATTCCTAATTTCACTCATGTTTCTGCTAAACCTTCCTTAGTACCTATGACTTGTGTCACTGAGTTATATTTTATATTACTGCATATCACAACCAAGCTGGTAAAAGACCATGTTTTAGTGGATACCTAAACAAAAAAAAAGAACTATTTGTGAAGGAAGGATAATCTTCACTCAACTAAGTGCAAACCTACTGCTTAATCCATCTGATTGTGTAAAGCAATTACTGGCTATGCATAAATCTAAGTGTGCAAGTTTCCTACATTATATGAAGTCAATACTAATAGGAAAATATGTAGCGTTGCTAATATTAAACAATAATAAAAGGGGCCATGTGAAGCGAAGAGAATCCAAACTGCACAATCCCTTTTTTCAGTAAACTGCTGCATAGCTGAGACCAAACTCTCTGGGCCGTGAACGGATGGAAGAATGTGGACATTCTGGTGCCCGTGTTATACCTACGAAGCTCGCGTCTCACAAGCATTTGGGATTGGGTGGCATTTGGTCTGGACCAACGGCCCAATTATACACAAGGATTTAAGCGCTGACAGTCACGCCACATGGCCTGAGCGCTGACAGGAAGCTACGTATTCAGACTGCTGGGAATGCTGCATAGATTAGCCGGTTAGACGTTAGCGTACCTGCTCACACGCTGAGGCCTAACATCTGGCCTGCCGAAGCGACGCCTGAGCTCAGTGATCAGAAGAAGGTGGTCTTGTTTTTGTGTGTGTGTGTTTGTGTGTGTTCAAATGTGATTGGCTGGAAGCTCAACCTGCGGGACGTGCCCCTGCAAATTACGTGGGCTTGGATCACAAAGAGTTATTGGGGTGAATTGTTGGGCGGCAGTGTAGGATATGCGGTATGTAGCAGAGTAGCACTGTGTAGGTAATATGGTTCAGGTTGGGGGATTATTAGCCAGTCCGGGGCGGAGTGCTGGGGTGCTGCTGCTGGGGGCTATGGGGTGCAGGCAGGAGCGAAACGCCCTCAAAGGTCGGTGGTGGCCTTGGCAGTGAGGGCCTGGATGCGCGTGGTGTTGCAGTTCTTGCACAGGACGTGGCCGTCCAGGGGGTAACAGCCCTGATTGTCGCCCTCGGAGAGCAGGGAGCCGCAGTCCTGCAGGAGGGGCAGAACGTCAGGGCCGCAGAGCACACCAGGCGTCGCTGAAGAACGGGGGGAGGCCCGGAGAGGTGACAGCGGGCCTCAAACCAGACCGAGCCTTCAGCGGTCAGAACCTGCGCTGGTCAGCACCCTCAGAATCAAAAGAAACATTTGTCCCCAGCCAATGGTTTCCCACCATCCCACAGGAAAAGTTTCAGCGTAGGGTGTTGGTTGTTGTTAAGTTTCCCCCCACCGAAGATGGCAACCTAAGTGGCCACCTAAGTCGGTCAACCTAATAGGTTGATCAACAATGCATTCAGCACACTGAAGATCTGTTTCAGCACTTAACCGTAATATACGTCCAACCAAACAGAGCCACGTTTTTACTTACTCATTTGTCTGGCTTTTTATTGAGCGAATGTAGGCTTACCACACCACAGCGCAGAGCAGGGCCTAATGTAAGAAGCTAATGGACACCAGAAGAGCTCCTTAGTCATTCTACGTGAAGTGCTAACTTCTGGTAATGGTAAGCAGGGCCACCTTGGCATGAGGGCGGTAAGCCCTGGGCAGGACATGTAGGCAGGTCGCCGTGTGGACGGAGCACTGACCTCACAGCGGTAGCACTGCACGTGGAAGTCACGGTCCAGAGCCACGATGCGCACGGTCTCCTCCTGCCCAGGGGCTGGCATGATGGGCTCCTTGCATACGGAGCAGCGCGGGGCGTACTTCCTGCCAGGGCAGACAGGGGGCAGCGTCCTTCAGACCAGCAGACACGTACATACCAGCCAAAATGCACAGCCCCAAAGACACATCTAACTAAGTCTCACTAAGTCCAAAACAGAAGCTCCAAAATTATGCGCTACTGCCATTTTCCAGCCCTAGCCGTTAATTATTCCCTTAAATTCTCCATGTTCATGCGATTTATTTTTTATTGTTCATAACTAACAATGCTGGTAATGAAAAATGGCTTTATTCTAAAAGGTATACGTTGTATATAACGGGAGAAACAGTATGGATTTTCAAAGGCTCAGAATGACACACGACACGTGCTGAGACATGTGGGCGTGTCTATGGGCGGCAGGGGCGGGGGGGTTGTCACAGAGGGGCGTGTGTATGGGCGGGGGTCACCAAGGAGGGGCGTGTCTATGGGCAGGGTCACCAAACAGATGTGTGTCTATGGGCAGAGTCACCAGAGAGGGGTGTGGTGATAGGCGGGGTCACCAGAGAGGGGTGTGTCTATAGGCGGGGTCACCAAAGATAGGGGTGTGTCTATAGGCGGGGTCACCAGAGAGGGGTGTGTCTATAGGTGGGGTCACCAGAGAGGGGTGTGTCAATGGGCGGGGTCACCAGAGAGGGGTGTGTTGATGGGCGTGTCAGCGGGCAGACGCCTTACTTGTGGAAGTCCTCAATGCAGTGGATCTGGTTGCTGGCATCCACAGTGAAGGGGATGCCATCCAGACTGCGGTGGCACACCACGCAGCTGAAGCAGTGTGGGTGGTAAGCCTTGCCCGTGGCACGCAGAATGCGCTCCATGATGGGCTGGGCACAGACATGGCACGTCTCCAGGGTGTTCTGTATGGGGCATGAAATACAAGGCACATATTTAAATAAGAAACATACAGATGTGTATTAATCCATATTAATATGTACAATATGTATGACTGGGCACACAACAACAAATTCCTTGTACTAGAGGTGGATAATTCATATCCAGAAAGTAAAAATCCAGAACAACTGTGACTGAGACTCTTTGTACTCAACTGGTTGGTTGAAGCAAAATCTTGGTCTGGACTTTTACTTACTTACTTTCTGCCTTGTACATACTTGTACTTGAATAGGCAAAGCAGATTCAGATTCTGCTGACTGGTAAGCATATACACAGAGACCAGCTAAGAAAATATGTCCGAGTCAATCCAATTGATCCTTAAAAATACTTTGAAAACAGTGGAAGCCAGAAGCTGGGTCAGACTAACAGTCAATGCGAGAGTATTTCAGGCTGGGCAAAGTCCCCAAACATTCTTTTGTAATATGTTCAATCAGCAGAATGGGCCTTTGGATGCCGGTGTTATGGACACAGCTGGCACGAGTCCTGGATCAGTTTGATTATCTACCTTCAATGGCCAGATACAGCTATGACTGAGAGAGAATGAGCTGATCCTAAATCAGGGACTGTGTTTGTGTGTATTTCATATTATATATAAAATCAGTGGCAGCTAATGGCTAAAAAAAGAATAAGATAATACATTTTCCAAGATGGTACCTCCTCTACTTTTGAGATTAAATTATGAAACAAGTACTGTGTGTATGTGTGTGTGTGAGAGATACATTTTTTTCCCTTTTTGTTGGACGGAACATTAAATGGAACAGCTCCATTTGAAGCTTCCTGGACATGCTGATTTATATTAAGATCTATGACTAGTTGCATGCAGGTTCCTAGCATCTGATTTTGCACGATAAAAACAGAGCAGACCTCCATTACCGGGCAACATGGTTTGCAAACAAGCTACACGTTGGTGCTCTTCAGACTGTTTCACATGGCACCTCAAAGATCGATGGGCTCCAGTTTCTGTCCACCGAGGAATGATTTGTGAGGCAAGAACCACCTGGTAATACCCAGCCTGCCTGCATGTGACGCCTTTTCCCACAATTCCAGGGTACGTTCAATTACTTTCCGCCACTTAATTTCAGAATCATGCATATTTATTACGACAGTATTTTCCTGAGACTCCAAAGAGGGGAAACCTCTAGACTGAGAAAATATGGTCAGAAAAGCCCTTCACAGCTGTAATATTCGCACCGCGGTCACAGCTGAGCTAGGCGATTTACATGATTGGGTATATATTGCCTGGTAATAACTGTTAAAGATTCTTTACCAAATACCCCATGTACATCATCAAAAAAAAAAAATCCCTATTAAAAACAGCACGTTCCGGCACCAATGGCCACAAGAGGGCACTAGACATTGAAGGATGGCCAGAGATTACAATCCAGCCTCGAAGCACAACGCATTTCAACTTGTATCATTTGTGCCCAGCTTCATATGCTTCAATAAGTATTTGCCCGGGAGACCAAACATACGTCTGGATAGATAACGCAGAGTAAAATTTAGGTCAGTCGGCGTTTGGCTGTGGCGCGAGTGGGCAGCGCGTGTCCAATCCGACTTGGGCTCTCCATTGGTGCCCATAGAGTCCTACTGTTTTCTGACACCCATAGGACAGCAACCGCTGGCGTTTGATGGGCCGGAGGGAATGAGTGTTTCCAGTCTCGCAAATCTGCTACATCACACCGCCCCCCACTTGCCCCCCACTTGCAATGCATATCTGCCATAGTTTGGTGGCCATTTAATCTGCTCACAATCAATTACGCCAAACTACCCCAGCTTCGCTTTTTTCCACACATTGCAGGGGCTACAGACTCACATCCCACACTGTTTAGAAGCCTCCCTGGGACAAAGATGCTTATTCAAATCCCTGAATTTCTCTCCTGAACATTTTTGTGGCGAGTCAACCAAACAAGCAGACCAATATGATTAAAGTGTTATTCTCCCCCTGGATCCGAAAAATGGGGTCAGCGGAGAACTCAAGCCAGGCGCTGGGAGAGCGGAGAGCTGCTGCACGCGGTACACTTCACCTAACATGCTTCAACAAATACCCAACAGCACCAGCAATGAAGAACCGCATTGTGATGTATCATTAGCAACATGCATTTAGCCACCTTACAAACGCTTTTCCACTGTAGGATCCCTGGGAGCCTGGAACCAGTCCCAGAAATTGGAGATGATGGAAAAATAATCCATAGACACTGGAAAATGTGCCTAATAATAATAATAACAACATTAAAAACAACCACAACATTATCAATATTATTATGTTGACATACTAGCATGCTATTTTTTGTCGCCATACTAGCAAAGTACAAGGGAGATGCATCTCAAGCATGCAGCTGTGAAGGAGTCAACTAGTCATAACTGCAGCTTCTATAATGAACGGTAACAAGGACAAGTTAGCGCTGGAGCAAGAGCTGTACAGTACGTCACAATCGTTGAATCTAACGTAAAAAAAATAAGTGCATTCGGGATTATTAGCTATTAGAAATGATGAAGACGGGCTAAGAAATAGAATAAATTAGGTGGACTGTGTTTACATGCTGTGTAAGTCCTTCACCATTTCATCTTTGTCAGGGCTTGGCTCTGAAGTGCAACAAAAAGTTCTGACGGCAAATTAATCGGAGACATTAGCATCGCAAAGTTCGTAAGTGTGTTCCAGGAGCAGCTGGGTGGAGGAGAAACTACTTAGCCGGGTGACTTAAGAATTGTGCAATTACATGTGCGATTAAACATAAAAAAAAAAACTAATAAAAAAAATGAGAAAGAAACAGAGGGAGAGTGAAAAGATGAATTTGCACAGTGCTAAGACGGACAGCATAATTATCAATAGCAAAGTAAAACAGGTTGTTATCTTGGGCTGAAGGACAGGTATTTATCGTTTTTTTTTCCTGGATCAGTATGTACATGTGAATGAGGACCATGCCATCTTAGTGGCAAAGATGGTACCCTATGGGCCGTATCCAAGTGATTAAGGTTTCACCACCATTGGCTAATCAGCACAATTTCAGACCACTGATTTCACAACTGGCACCTCGAAACGTCAACTAAAAAACCACTGACAGAAGTGGCTTGGTATTTCTCGAAATGTTAATGCAATATTATAATACATCGGGGTCTGGATTTGCCAAAAGCTGGACCGGGGACGCCTGTCTGGAACGCGTCTCGATTTCTTAACTTGTTCAAACCCACTTCCTGCTCGCTTGATGCAATAGTGAATATTTCTAGTAATAACCACAAGTTACTGTCAGCTGTGTTTGACTCAAAGTAACAGGCAATTCAGAGTCAAGTCATTGCGTGTTATTGGGTTCCTTTATGGAAGAGGTGGATAAGCTCAGGTCCAGACTCTAAGAATCCTGACCAAGGTTTTTGCCAACCAGTTGAGTATCTTGTGTGTGTGACGCATTTCACATAACTGTTTGGTTGAAACAAAATGTGGTCTGGATTTTTTACTTTCTGGACCTGAACTACCTACATCCGCCTTAGTAGGCTTCAACACACCAAACACCTCATCAGCATATGACAGCATATGAACCTAGCTGCTCAGAAATGTGAACGCCTGTCCACTCGCTCTAAAATACAGATCACTTCTGAGCTCACAGAAACTGTGACCTTCACTTCAGAAATGTGAACGCCTGTCCACTCGCTCTAAAATACAGATCACTTCTGAGCTCACAGAAGCTGTGACCTTCACGGCCCTTGACCTTCAGCCCTAAGAAGGGGCAGACGGGCTAGAGTGAGTTCCCAGACCAAGCGCAGCACTGGCAAAGGGGTGGAAATTAGAGAGGGAGGAAATTATTTTGCAGCACAAATGAGTCACAGTCCTGAAATGCTTTGGTCTGTTTGCAGAAGAGGTGTGCTCTGCACAGAAGCTGAAAATGGGCCATTGCACATGCTGCATGTCACATGACACTAACAGGTATAAAAAAATGCACATTGAACCTGGCATAAACACGGACTAACCCTGGGAAATACTCTATAAATAACACGTTGCATTGAGCTGAAGACTAGTTAATACTGATTTACGTAAACAATGCCATTTCAAATAAGAGGAAAGGAAACATTTCTCAACATGAAAAGGTAGCAGGGGTTTAGAAGGAGTTCCTAGCAGCGTGTTCAAGATAGGTTAGCACAGACCTCAGATCATCAGATATCCCATTTAGATATCCAAAGGAGACAAACGAACAATTGTTTCCGGTCAACCCTCGTTTGTCATTTCATTTATGGTAAGAGGCTACAGATTGCTGTGTTACTGCTGGAACTTGTTTGTTTTTTTACTTGCTCCTGCAAGTAAAGGAGACGTGTTTAAGAGGTAGGAAACGGCGAGCCTGACAAAGAGCAGCCTGGACGGGACTGAACAACAAGCTGGTGGGCAATGGAGGAACGAAAAACATCTCCTTAGGAAGACTGGGCACTTTATCTGTCAGAGTCGAAGGGGGGAGAAGGCCTCAGTGGAAATTATCCATGCTGATAGCCATGCTGGTGGCAAAGCATAACCCCAGGGCAGCTCACCCCAAACAAGAGCCAAGCAGCGATATTACCGCACAGGACCCAAAGAGCCTGGTGCTGCTAATTATTTATGCAGGAGGGTATGTGCGTGTCACGTTCAATCTCTGGCTGCAAGATATAACCACAGCAGGCAGACGTGACCCCGATGCATTCGGGTTTATTTAATTCATTAGAGCAACTAATTGGAGGCAAAACCGTTAACCAAAATGCTTCTATACCAGCTGTAAACATACTATGCTTTTTTTTTTGCATACTGCAAAGACTTAGAGTTAGAATAATTCAATGATTTTCCTTTTCCCCTCATGTGGCAGTTAGGTAATGAGGTCAAAGTTGGATCAATGGCTGATCCAGAGGCTGCAGCCTATGCACAGGAAGAATGGAGCATTCTGGGATAGCGAGACTTTAGGCAAGGCCTCCACCTGGCCGTTCGCAGCTAGTGGTGACGGAATGCACAGGAAGCTCGCCTCGGAGCTTGCATGAGTGGCACTACCCGAAACGCATTTTTACCTTTGAAACCAGGAATCGATCCCTGAGCACTTCATCCTGCGAAATTACAGCGCTCCACATGAGGCTTTTAACAGAGGGCCTCCCACAGGGGCCAAGGGTGATCTTTAGCCCCATAATTTGATGTGGCGAGGAATATTAGCTTTACAGGAGTCAGAGTATCTCAGTAACTCAGGTCTAAAATCACTGAAGCCTGTATCCACAAAAACTCATGGCCCCTTACCACAGCCTGAGGCCCTGAAGCACAGATTAATGAGGGATATAGTGCTTTTCTTGGAAATGCAAAGCAGGCCGCAGCTTCAATCCTATACTGAATGCGTGAGACATGCCCGACTAATCTAATCGCAACCTCAAGCGTGGTGTATGCAAACGTGGCAGGAATGCGATTCTGGGGCGACGACGGCACGGCCCATAGGTGCACCGTAAACGGGAAGAAGAAAAACAATAGGGGCCTGTCGCTAATCGCTTCATCGTGGCAGAGAAACCGCTCCATGCAAAGTGCGGAGTGACTGAAAGCGGCCGCGCGACACCTCGATACCGCCACAGCGAAAAGGGGACTGACTGAAAGCGGCCGCGCGACACCTCGATACCGCCACAGCGAAAAGGGGACTGACTGAAAGCGGCCGCGCGACACC
>JABFEA020000046.1:12016084-12027691 GCA_019775915.2 Cyphomyrus plagiostoma
TCCCTCCTCATCGGCAGACCGCGTTCCTGTCACCGTTCAGATTCCCAGGCTCACCAAAAATACGGATGGCTTCACGAAGAGCTTCCACCGGAACATTTCACAAATGGACACTTCCTCCGTTTACGTGCGGTGACATTTCAGAGAAGCTGCTCTGGTTTAGCACTGAAACCCCACCGTGTCTTTTCACCATCAAGGGTAACCTGACCATGTGAAGGCGGCTCTATAAACAGATGGACAGGAATTTTTTATGTTTTTAAGTTTATTAATCACCCCTGGTTTCTCTAATGCATGACAGTGATACCTAGGTACAAACAGGCCAGCAGAGACAGCAACACTCTTCCAAACACATAAAACAAATAAGTGAGTTTAAAAACGGACATGTTTACACAGGAACAGAGATATTTAAAATGATTTATGGCCAGGAATTTACTGAGATGTCTTTCTCAGAAAGGAACAGGAAGGTGAGAGGTGTCGTGTTAAGGCAGCCTGCACGTTGACAGCAGGCAGGTCTGCCCTATCGACATATTTTCCAATCCAGTTATTGTCAGCTTCCAATTCCTCCAGTAAAGATAAATATAGATGTAAGGAGTCCTAAATTAAAATTAGTCTTATTTTTCTTGAGGCTACCGATTTGATTAAATTGTATGCGCCGCACCTTTTAAAATAGCTATTTTCTCCTTTACTCCAATCCACTTGAGGAAAGAGCATCAAAGTTAATGAGGATGGCACGTGGCACGGAAGGAGTGAGCAAGTAGCTCAGGACCGAGGCTGGAGCCCCTGTGTGGCCCCTCTCCATACCGAGAGACTGGGGGTGGGGACTAACACGTCCCAGGCTCCTATGCCTCTGGCCACCAGAACGAAGCTGCCTCCATCAGATATGGAGAGGCGGATGTGCACAGGTACGCAGCTCAACCCCACCTACAAAAAAGCTGGTCACATCACTCATTACATCCCGGTCACTGGCTCTTTCAGCTTTTGCCGTCAGGCAAGAAATGCAGAGCAATGAAAACCAGGACAAAATCGCCTGAAAAACAGTTTTTATCCCAAAGCAATCATGGCTTTAAATTCAAAATAGAACTTAATTTTTATATTTCATCAGTGTAATTTGTATATTCAGTGCAATTTATATAGTCAGTGCAATGTGTATATTTTTAATATATTCTTTTATTACTCTTATGCCTTACATTGGGTTGATTACATTTTCAATTTCCTTGTTCAAGTGACAATGACAATAAAGATTTATCTTATGAAACAACAAGAGATTTACCAAATACTGCTCCTAAAAATCATCAGAAACGTGCATCAGTTAGAGGAGAAGTGCATATAACTAATTATACGGCATAACAGTACACCCACCTAACAAGACAACAGTACTGCACTGCTCTGGACACTTGCGTTTCATTCCTAAAGTAACTTTAGGTTATATTTCAGCAGGATATTTCACTGGGGTAACTCCAGTTAAATCCCATGTCGGGAGTTAAATATTTTGTGTGCATTTATATGATATTACCGGATCTAGTGGATTCCGAAGTAGACAGAGTTCATCCTAAGTAAAATGTACCATCATGAAGGAAAAAAAAAGCACAGCATGTTTGCCAGTTTGAAAGACAAATATGCTTGAAATAAATAAGAATGTTTTCAGCAGCTGTTGACACAAAACCTCATGGCCAGTAGAGGTCAAGGTTTATCAGTAGAGCAGCCTGAAGTTGATAATGCACAGCCCAAGCCCCCCCAGCCAACCCTGTGTGTTATGTTACCCAATCAAAACGCAAATGACCTTCCGGAAGATTCGCCCTCCTATAGAGGCAGAGCAGGCCGCAGCATAATCCCCTGTCAAACGTCAGTCACGCTCAGCAGTAACAGAAGTCACCATCCAGCCTAAGCCTTTCCCCGATTAGGGCCGTCACAAGATCCACAGAAACTGCTAAATTAACTGTCAGCCATGAAATCCTGATTTTTTTTTTTCCTCAAAAAAAAAAAAGAAAGAAAAAAAACTCCATCCTTTAATGCAAAAAAGATCAAACACCGTTGAGGCTGGGTAATCGCATCACTCGGAGCCAATAAATTCACTCCGAACCAAACGCATCACTCACGGTGCAGGGGAGCGGCGACTTGTGAGCATTTGGAGTCACGTAGGCATCGAGGTGCGAGTCCCGCTCACCTAGTGACTCAAGTCAGGTGTTTGTTAAAACCAACTAACTCCAGAAGTCAAACCAGAAATCAAAAACAGAAAGAGGATATCTAGAAAGCAGCTCTGACTTTGATAACATATACAGCAAACCACACTGAAATTTATCAGGTCATAACTTAATGTTATAGATTGTTCTCACTTGCATAATACTTTTAATTAAATAAAATACATTTTAGTCCTTCTGTGTCCAAGTTGAAATGTTGCAATTTAATCAGCCTAGAGTGGCAATGAAAAGGCAGTACTGGCAGATTTTGCATTCATTCTAATCTTTCTTTTTAATTCTAAGGCTTTTATCTTCCTATTCAGCCCTATTTGGCATGATAAAAGCACAGGAAGACAAATCTATAACAAGGATGGAAAACGCATTAAAAAAACGATAGTCAGGGGGTTCAAAAGCTCCATGGCTCCAGTTATAATTAATTTCAAATTGCCCGTTTTACCGGTTCAAGCTTGTTAAAGTTTTTTTTTTTCTCCTCCCCTGTTGAATAACAAAAGGGGTACATCTGGTAGCTGGGGCTGCAAAGCCAGACTTCAGCGACATCAGCTACAAAGAACTGCTGGAAAACTTATGTGACAGCATCATGGAGGGAAGTCAAAGCCGTGACAAGGCACGGGCGACAGCGGCCACGCCACACGTTTGTCACTCCACGCTGCGCGGTGAAACTTAAACGGAATTTCTTGGTCCTGGCACATTCATGTATACTCATACACTCCATGACCTTTGACCTTTCTTCCATATGTTCTTTTGCCACAGCAATAATAAAGAAAAAGACTCAATCGAACTACAGAGGCAACTGCCATGGCTCAAGCGCTGAGAAGAGTACCTCTGATGTGAGCAAACTAATACTTGTCTACACTTTACATCAATTAATGACGCCTGCAGTGCCCCATCACCCTGTTCTGTTTGGAATTTGGAAAAACATGCTGTCCTTACTGTAATGATCTGCTTTAAGCTCTGATTTGATTATTACAGGATCAACCACCAAGTTGGAAAACAAGCATATTAATAATAAATCCAGGACAAAATGTTTGCATCTACTGAGTAGCATGCTAGTGTCTCTCAGCATTCAGCTTCATTTGAAGGTGTCAGTAGAACAGGGTTCCCCAGTTCTGGTCCTGGTGGGCAAGCCTGCAAAACTGTTTTCAAATTTCCCTACTCAAATACACTTTATTCAGCTCACCAGGCAACTGCCAGGTTTAGTAGGTCTGTTTGAGGAGGAAAACCTGCAAACTGAATTGCAGGGCTGGCCCTCCAGGACCAGATTTGAGGAACCCAACTCACTGGGTCAAATGCCTCAAAGACTGGCTGCTCAATTCCCAGGCCTAATCATAATATCTGTAACAATAATACGACAGTGTGGTAGATCAGTAAATAGCACAATCGCCTCACACCCCAAATCCCCACCCCTGGCTGTGTATGTGTGCAATCTGCATGTTCTCCCAATGTCTGTACTAGGTATCCTTCAGGTGCCCATTTGGAGTACTCCTCCAGTCTAAGGACATGTGGTAAGGTGTACTGGGGCCTCTGAATCACCCTGATCCATCTGAGCATCCTTCCCAGGGTGCCATCTTCCATGTTCCTTCTGCATCCTGGGACAGGAAAAGGCTCAGCATGACCCTCTACTGGGTAAGGAATTACGGATGATTAATGCATTAAGATCGGCTCCCTGGGGAGGTATTTTGGGGAGGTAAAACTAGCAGGAGACCCCGGGGGCACAACCAGGCTGGAGAGGTTCTCTCTCTCGGCTGGCATGAAGATTCCCCAGTCTCTCCTTGGAGGAGCTGTCTGGGAAGAGGGATGTCTGGGCATCCCCTACTTAGGCTGGTGCCTCTGCGACGCGACCCTAGATAAGCAGCAAATAAGGGATGGATGGATGGAATGTATGAAGACATTTGCGCTACTATTTCAGTCAATGGAAGCGGAGATCCTCTTCCTGATGGCCCAGGTGCCTGTGGCGAGAAGAAACTACAAGCCCTGCAACCTTGACTCACTTCACAGATACAGTGTCACCGCAGGCGGAGCTGCTCAGCATCCCAGGCTGTCCTAACACTGCTGAACACAAGGCCACCGTCATACTCCCGGGTTTTGGGCCACCTACGCATCTGTTTTTAAACTTGTGTAAGTTTGGCCTGCCTGGGAGTGTTGGGAAGCCAGTAGGACCCACAGACTGTTTCCCCCCACGACTGTCTCATTATCTTCTTACATTTTCCTACAGTATAAGTAGTGTGAATTTTTAACTGACTGTACTGTTTTGTTGTACATATTCGTTAAGGACTTTGGGGCAAGTATGTTCTGAAGAGCACTGTAAAGTAAAGTGTGGTTCTTTATACTGTGATTAGCAAATCTCAATACTAAAAGAGGTGTATTTCTGCTGGATTCAGATACATGGAACAACTGTCCTGCACACATTTTCAGAGAGAAGAGGGATCAGACATAAATACTGGTATTTCCCATGGTATCCAAGCCAGTATAGCACACAGATGATTAAACTGCAAGAATGACAACAACAACTTTCATTACTATTGGCCTTCTAGTGAGCTTCTAACTCTCCAGAGGAAAAAAGGGAAATCCATGAGCTGACTGATAACCAGGATGCCCAGCTGAAGGTGGATTTTCCCATGGTCAGGAGGGTAATACGATTTACCACATCAGCGTCTCTGCTTGCATCATTTAATCATTTACGGCATTTTTGATGTACAAGGAACAGAGTGTTCTGACAGATGCGGGCCTACCTTCTGCTGGGGCACAGGACCGGAACCAAACTGTGGGCCTGTCGAAGGTGCCAGGGCAGGAGGGACATCAGTGATGTAGGTCTTCTTTGGGCCAGGAGGATGACAGCCCTGGCTGAAGGGTGCAGCAGGATGACCAGGCTCAGGTCTCCAGGTGTTCTGGTTCCCATATGCCAGACCTTGCCCCATCCCCGGGTAGTGTGGCTCTGGGTACCCTCTGAGAGGCTGAGGAGTGTAGTTGGGCTGAGGTGGCCCATAGGCAAAATCAGCACTGTTACGGAGCTGGGGGGCTCCATATGGGGCTGGGGCTGGTGCTGGGGCACGCATAGGCTGGTGAGGGAGCTGGTGAGGAGGCTGATGAGGGGACTGGTGATGGAATTGATGAGGGGGCTGGGGGGGGCCAGGGGGCATGTAATGGGGGCTGGGCTGGGCAGTCTTCACCTGGACATTGATGGCTGGTCGACTGGGGGTGGAGGTAGTGGTATAGGAGGCTGGAACTGGCTGGGGTTGGGGTTGAACCTGAGCCTGGGGCTGGGCCTGGGGCTTGGCAGTCGTGCTTGGAGATGCAGCTGGGGTCTGAGGCTTGGCTGTAGACTTCTTGGTTGCCGTCAGGGGAGGCTGGGTGGGAATCACCATACTCTTGTGTCCGATGACTGGTGCGGAGGTGGGGCCAGCGCCAGAGGAGACCCCATAGTTCTGAAACGCAACAACATTATTAGTACAGGCACTTCAAGTGAACCCATATTTCAAGAGAAAGAACTTCAACTGATTTTATTCCTCAAAGCAAGAAAACCAACAACGTAATGCTGACTCGCAACATACAAGGTTGTTCCTTCACCCTTATTTCCGGCTAACTAGGCATGCACTAATGCAGAGGCGTCATCTCGCAGGGTAGTGCAGAGGTCCTCCAGTACATTCTGCGAACACATGGCTGAGCTCTCAGCGTGTGAGATAGACCAAGTGCACATGTCGGCATTCCCATGTCTGCACAGAGTTATTTATCTGTTCCTGGAGGGCGACCAACAATTTGGCCTGCTTCCCCAGCACTTACAGCAAGGCTATCTGGACACCAGAGACTGGTGATCCTGGGCACTTTCCAGGTCGAACACATCGTAAAACCATCTGGGTGAGGATCGATGCCTTTTGGAGGGTGGAATCACGGAATATTGGCAGGTAGAGGGTGCCTACAGTCATTGGGAAACTTGTGCTGACGTCAGCTTTTGGGGTAGGAGGCGGGCTATCACAGATCTGTATCAGGGCGGACTCTTGTCTGACCACATGTCAAAAAAAACAGTACCTCCTCTTGAAATGACATGAGTATTGTGAATAACCTTCAACTTCTATAACCCACAGTCAGAGGGCTGCAAAGGCTGACAAAATCATTCATAAACTTTAAAAATAATAACAGTATTGCAGCCTTAATTAACTTTATATTACATACATACATACATACAAACAAACAAACAAACCAAAGTTTCTGCCATCCCCACCAATTTTGCAACCTGCTTATCCTACTGGGTTGTGGGGGGTCCAGAGCCTATCCCGGAAGCAACGGGGACGAGGCAGGGAACAACCATGGACTGGAGGCCAGCCCATCGCAGGGCACAGTCACACACCATTCACTCACACATGCACACCTACGGGCAATTTAGTAACTCCAGTTAGCCTCAGCATGTCTATAACTTAAACCGTTCAGAACTCAAAGATCAAATTTTCCCTATAACATATAATGGAAAACCAATTAATTGGTTCCCCGGGCCCAAAAAATTGCACCTAAATATGTTTGTTACTTTCTAATGAGTACTGGTTGGTTCGACTTTTAAGAAATTCGAGTTATGAGTTTGAGAACTGAGGTACCACTGTACAATCTAGTAATCAACACAGTTATCCGTTAAGACAAGTGGCCTAAAAACACTGACATGCACATTCTGCTGCACGATTCCTTTACACATCAGAAAAGTATATTGAATTAGATCATCGATTAAACTTTATTGACCCCAGAGGGAAATCCCACCGAAACACCCTCCCTCAAGGATAGTGACTATGATGTGCATGTAGGGGGTTTGTCAACTTCAACAATCCACAGGTCTAAGTCATCTGGAGCCTACATTCCGGATAGAAGCTCCCCTGGTGAACAGGTCTGTGAGGAGAAAATGGGAAAACTAAAACCAAACAAAAACACCACATGAAAGTTACCAAGAAAACCCGGAGTATCCAGCCAAGGACTACCAGAACCAATTCTCAAACCCTGGGGTGGAGTTTGCTACTAAGTTCCAGGGCATCCACATAACCTGGACAGGCTCATCCCTTAGGTCAGGGGTCTCCAACTCTGGTCCTGGAAAGCTACTATCTGTCTGTCAGTTACTTTCTGTCCCACTTGGCTTCTGATGAGCCACACCTGTTCCTGGTATTTACCTGAGAAAAGGTGTGGCTCATTAGAAACCAGGTATGATAGAAAACCTGCTGAACTTACTGGAGTCGGATACCCCTGCCTTAGGTTCATCACCTGTGAGGTGAAAGGTGGAGGTCAGGTGCAGCCTCATCTGTATGGCAAACATGAGTGGGGTCCATCAGATGTTGCCAATGGGAAACAAGTTTGGGAACATGACAGGGAAGAAGCTAATGCTGGAGATATTGTACATATTATTTCCCTGCATAGTGTGGGCTCGACAACTCAACCTTTTGATTAGGAGTGGATTGCTTTCTACTCTAGAGTTTATTAACTTTGCAGTTGAAGTAGTTGATTTGAGGTTGGATACTTGGATGAATAAAGTGGCAGACATAGTAACTGAGCCCTAATGACAGTTGGATGCATGCTTAGGAGACCAGATGGGGCAAGAGCAGCCAGATGAGCCTTCAGGATTTATTGGGAATGTTTTAAAAAAGGAGAAACTAGAGGATGTATTACAACTTTGCATCCTATAACTTATAAGGTCCTTCAGAGAAGACTCCCTTCAATGATCAAACTTAGGATTCAGAAGGAACAATATGCAATCAGACTGACTGGAAAAACAGAGGACCAATTCTTCTCCCTCTCTAGCTGTGAGGGTCTGCATATTACAATTTGACCCAGCAGAATATGGGATACTGTTGGCACTACTGCATGCTCTTCAGTCCCACTGTGAAGGTATTAAAAGTCGTGTCTGCATCCTTAACACTAAATTGAATGCGTACAGAGTGTGTATTGGCCTCCTACAAAGGTGAACCTTATCTCCACTTGTGATTTTCATGGATAGGATGTCAAAGGCACAGCTGTGGCTGGAAGCATGTACTGCACGGGGGTCTAGATGTAATATCCCTGGTATTTGCAGATGATGACATACTTTTAGTCTCATCCAGACAGGACTTCTACTATGTACTTCAGCCACTTGTTGCTCAATGTGAAGACATGGGGATGAGAATCCTCCTTGGCCATGGTGCCCAACCAGACAAGACTGGATTGCTTCATTCAGGTGAGGTGTCCTTTGTGAAGGTATAAAAGCTTTCCAGTCAACCTATGTCACCTCTCTCACCTATGGTTAATGAGCACCTACTTATTCTCAAGCCTAGAAATAGGGTTTCTTTGCAGGACTGTCAGCCTGAAACAAAGTTTCTCATCCAGGTGGAAATCAGGTTTCTCTCCAGGGTTTCCAAGCACTCTCTCTGTGATGGGGTGAGGAGTTCAGAGATCCAGAGGACCTTGAAAATAAAGCTGCTGCTCCTTCAGATCGAGGATTCAGTGGTGGTGATTCAGGCATCTCATAAGGATGCCAACCTGGTCGTGTCCATGGGGAGCTGTTCAGGGCACATCTCGTTGGGCACCAGGCCCCAATGCAGGCCCAGGACACCCCACAGGAATTATAACTCACAGATGGTATGGGACCATCTGGGACTACCCCATAAGGATGGAGGAAGTCTGCGGCTTTGGAAAGACCGGTATGGTCTGAAATGCTCTGTATGCAGCCTCCACTGCCCACACCAGAGAAGCGGTCTTGTTTTGAATCAGAAGTTATGCAGACCACACGACTCCCACATGCTCTGGGATCAGGTAGGCTGCCTTCTCTAAGCATTCCACATAAACATTATGTTTCTCAAGACCATCTTCCAACATGGACTTGCTCTCAGGATGCCAAGATCTTGCCTACAAGTGGATAACTACTTATCAGACAGATCTACACCCAATACAATCCGTAGCATTTCTGTGCATGTCTAAATGTCAGGCAGAGATCTCTGATCCACAGCTGTACTAAAATAAGGCACCTCCACATGTCATTAACCCAGGCGGCTCTTTCTAGGTTACTGCCTTAAGCCAAAAATTCAATTACAAATTTTTACCGCAGTATGAACACAAACACTTGCAACACGGCAATATCATTAGCCCGTTCAGACAAATTTAACACCTTAAGCCACTTCCCAAAGTTGCTCAGTCTCAAACCAGGCAACGTTATGAAGATGTAGTGCTGAAATGGAGCATATCAACCCTCCCGGAGCGGAAAAAATGGATCCACAATCCCCATTAAGCGGTAACCATTACACAACCTATAGGGGTGTCAGTCCCACCAGGTCAGCGTGGATCCTGCTGTACACAAGCATTCGGCATGGAAGTGTCAATGGCTGACCAACACAGTGGTGCAGACAGGCAACAGGGGGAGATTTTCCCACACCTTTGTGGTTCACAGGAGCGTGTTGATCTGCAGCAATCCCGAGGCTTTTCCTCACAGGCCATCAGGCCGGTGATTAATGCAGTAGTAAGACTCAGAAAGACACAGTCGAAGGGATTATTGTGAAGTTGATCCCAGACCATTTAACCCAATTCCCCAGTTCCTGTACCAGTTCCAATCAGGTTAAACCAGTCAGCGAGTCATGCCGCACGGTAATCCCACCGATTATGGATTTGGAAGTTTATCTATCGGATGGGAGACCCTGTTGCCGCAATGAGATGAGTACCACCGGAAAAGATACGGAAATTCTCTCTCTCTCACACACACTCCCTGAAGTTAGAAGAAGTGGAGGGAAAAAAAAAATCAGACAATGTTTAAAAAGATCATGTGTCTTTGGCTGTATCCTTAAGTATTACACCGAGTCAAATCACTTCACTTAAATGCCTCACGGTTGTTAGAAATTGCACATCATTAATTTATGTGTAAAGGCCGTTAAGACTTAACATTTACTTAGTCGCACTGTGCAAATGCAAATAGGCCCCGAAAATATTACATCATCACGGTAAATTTTCCGCCAATTACACAACACTCCCAATCTCCCCTCATAGACAATTTAATCACTAGGTCACGAAACTGAGAACAAGATAAGATCTCAAATAGAGCAGTGTGGTAAATATTATTCTCGCATTGGCTAAATAATCAAGACGCACCCAAGGTATCAAACTGCAGCAAACTCTGCATTTTGACACAGAACAAGCCTGTTGACCATTTGGCCATTTTCCAGAATTCTCCTCCTCCTCCACTTTGTTAATCGCGGTGACTTTTCAGTCGGTAGCATATAATATTCCAGAATACTTTGCGTGCTTAATGACAGTACAGTATTTGCTTTCAACCAGCCACACAGATGTGAAGTGCAGCATGGGCTGAGCTGAACCCAGATGGGATGTTCTTCAGCTCAGTTCAGGTCTCCTGAGTGGTACGCAGTTCCAGGTCTCCTTCAGACTTCAGAGACACTAAAAGGAGGTGAGAGCCCATAAGCTAGTCTGAGGCAATCAGCCGGACAGCCGCAAAACGGGCCTCTGCGTTCCAGCCTACAGCCCACGAGCCATGACAGGTTAGATGGCAAAAAGAACTGAAAAAGGAGGGGAATAAAAAAAAAAAAAAAGAACCAGACCTCCTGCAGTGCAACAAGTGTTTTTTTATTTATTAATTTAGTTAACACCCAACCCCCGTGTAAGTACACTCATTACCGTTCATTTCATGCAGTTTCAGTACAATTCCTTCCCAAGCTGAGCGTCTAAAGTATGGCAGCTCAGTGGAAAATCCCAGTTTGCCAAATGACATGTGCTCCTCTGGGACGTTAACAGGTTCAATGACTCCCCCTTAATCCCACCCCACCCATCACTCCCCCCCTTTTCCCTGGTCCCAGATGTGCCAGAGTCTTCAGGACTTCTTTGTAAAAGCTGGCCCTTTCCTTAGTCACCGGTCGCGTCACAAAAGCACGGAGGATGTAAAGGGCACAGTAGAGCAGCGCATCCTCATGTTATAATAAAGACCTTCGGCAGGTTTGCCTGGTCATCTCACAGCTCAGACTCAAAGGAGGAGACCCAGCCTTTCTGAGTTGCTCCAGAGGGGCCTCCTCAGGGCCCTAAGGAGCAATTTCACATTTTTGTCTCTCACTCACTCTTTTGTACATCTGCTACACATCCTGAGTTCCAGTTACCGCTTTTACCATTTTCCGGGGCGGGGGGACCAACGGCGGGCACAATCTCCATCTTTCCGGGTATTTTCTGCGGCGTTCGGGCTGGAAGGAAGCGTGACCAAGTGAGGGCCCGGCGTGGCCGCTATCTCAGGCCCCCCCCCCTCCCCTTCACACACTGTGGAATTAATGCCGTTAAACGCAGCCCCGAGATAACACACATTACACTTGATTAAAGACGTCCCCTTAAAATCGTTGGCGGGGGGGGGGGGGCCCGTAACATGGTACGTTCCGCAACGGGCAAACAAAAAAAACAAAATGAAATGTCGATAAAATTACTGTTCAAA
>JABFEA020000046.1:12055884-12068186 GCA_019775915.2 Cyphomyrus plagiostoma
ACACACACACACACACACACACACACACACACACACACACACACACACACACACACACACACACACACACACACGCATACATACACACACACACGGAAAGTGAAATTTAAGGCCTCAAACCTAGAAATATCAGGCAACAGTGTTATCCACTGAGCCACTGTGCAACCTTTGATTAATTTAGATTATTTTTCTTAATTCATGTGCAATGATTGCTAATTATACAATGGATTAGGTGGACATTTTACCAGCAAGTGGCACAGCAATGTGACAGAAACTATGAAAAACAGCTCAGAAACATCATACGCCAATAATTGTGTTTGTTGCTAGGTGTTCATGCATAAAAATAATAGTTTCCCTGAAATTCACTCCTTTGGGGAAAAGGCCTTGACACTGTGCCCTTCTAGTTAAAATTAAATTATGCACAAACCCACACAGCTACTCAATGAGCAATAATAACTCTTTCAGCATCAGCAGCTAGCAAATAAACTTGAGCAAAACATTAACCAACTACCAAAGTTGGATAAAAGTATCTTGCTTCCAAGAGCAGTGAAACTAGGTATTTCTATTAGAATTATTAGTGTTAAGTTTTGTAGCACAGTTTCACATTGTTTTAATTCAGGTCACTGATGATTAAACTAGCAAACCTGCAGAGAATTTGTCACATTTCCATGGACGTTAACATGAGATTCCACCGAGCGCGGCGAGCGGATACCCAGCGTAACATGGAACGGGAAAAGTATCCCTCTGAGAATCGGAGGCACACAAGCCTTCGCAAAAATCTTATTTTCAGCACAGAAGTAACACACCAGGTGCCATTTCCACTGCGTGCGGCAGGGCCACCCGGCCGGCCAGGGCGCTGCCATAGTGACATCACAAAGCCCCCCGCCCCAGCCATGCCAAGGGCACCACTGCATGAACCCCATGTCATGGCCTGGAGCAACTGGCAGGATCCCTCGCCAGTGCCGCCTGCGCTCGGCGTCACGCTGCAAACCACGTGCGGCCCACTCCAAAACCACGGCACACTCCCAATATTTGTTCTTTTTATTGACATGACTCTGTTGTTTTTAAGTATATAAATAGACGGAAAAAGATAGCAGCACTGCTGTACTCTGTGTATTATTTGGCTTGCCGTCCTTTCGTCCCAGTCAATGGAGAATTCCTGATCGTCTTTTTTGCAAAGAATGAGGTTATCACGCATCTGGCTCGGCACTCGCCTCCGAGTGACTGAATGGTAAAGTGCGTCTATCAGAAGGGTCAGAAGGGCTGCAATTTCAATTCTTACTCACTGATTAATTAACACCTGACACTGGAATTAATACAACTTACAACTCCATTGCAATTAAAAATGAAGAGGAAAATAACTCAATTCAATTTATTAAATATAGCGCCTTTTCCAATACAGTCACCACAAGGCACTTGGCATGGGTTATAGAGAAGGAAAAAAGCAGGCGGCCATATTTAGATTCCATCTTCAGGGCCCCCAGATCAAACTCACCTCCCGACTGTGCAGACTCACTCAGCTGCTTGTAGGGGTTAAACTTCGGCTTGGGGGCGACCACCGGGGCAAACTTCTTGGGCACCTGCTGCTGGGAGACTGAGATGCTGGGCGTCCCGAAGCCCGGGGTGGTTTCCATCCTTGCGGTCACATGACCCAGTTGGCCGCCATCGCCGTCCTGTGAGCTCCACATGGCTTCTGTGAGACAACAAGAGCGAAACACTGACTGTCAGCTCCGTGGGGTAAAACACACACACACACACACACACACACACACACACACACACACACACACACACACACATTATATATATACATATACACACACACTCATAACGGGGTAAAATGTGCCCAGCTTTTATTAAGGACTTATTCTTCTCAAGTGAGTCACAGTCCTGTGATCAATTTTATCCCTGGACATGGGAACCAAGAACAAACAGAAGTAAGGCGACAGTATTAGCCCAGTTGTAGGCCATGGGTAAGAGCCTATTTAAGCCAGGACAGAATGATCCACCAACAGCACAGCGATCATGTGATTAGCACAGTCAGATGTGTTTGCTGAAACGACGATCTACATTACGGCTTCCATAGCGGTCTGTGTAACAGAAACACTTCCACCAAGCCACATGACACACTCAAGATGAAGCAAAAAACCACAGCACCTTGCTGCATTTCTGTGACTGGGCCACACCCCCCTTCAACAAGCCCCTCAGAGTAAGTGGACTCCAAAATGCACTAAGTGACAAGCCGTCTGAACGTGCTGGTGGAAGCGAGACGTGTCTCACTTAGAAAAGTTAAATGATTGAATCTCCTGCAAAGAGCTGACTCTCTGAAAGAATTACAGCCGCCTTCCCAAGCACGGCACACAGATAAACCTTTACAACCATTACCACCCCTGCTGTATGCGGCCCATATAAAAAAAAAAAATGCACATGTACTGAGAATACCCCTGACGTAACAATATCCATCAGGCAGCCGGTCGAAATCCTGGCGAAAAGCAATGAAGAATATGCATCACGGGGATCTGACTGGTCAGACCAGATCGCCATCTTAGCCACTGATTGCCTTACAGAACAGAAATTGGATAGAATCCAAATTTACCTCTGGAAAGGATTCCCACACAATTAAAATTAAGTATTTCCCAGCATAACACGAGCAAACTAAACAATGGTCTAAACGGACAAAAACAAAGCCTGTGTCCTCTACTCATGGTGGTACATCTCCAGCTGTTAAGTCTGTAAAAGTGCAAGCTTGTTGTTGTTTAAAATTCCTATAAATAGCTTGCTAAATGTTAAACGGGGCGATTTCTGGACCGTGTAAGGTAAGGAGCAGTTCTAAGTTATCCCCATAAATCACATCTAGAAATATTGTATTTGTCACCTTGATTTTTTTAAGCATTCCGCCTGACTGGACAGAATAGGTGTAACGCTACAGCGCTCCTTAAACTCCCCCCTTACCGCATTAAGCACCCTGATGTCAGGCCAGTGATCGATGTTGGCGCTAATCTTCCCTAGAATCCATCCGTGGCACCAGGCCAACACGAATGACCTTCTGTGAACCCATAAAGTGACACGCCAGCCAGCTAGCCCGCCCCCGGGGGAGGGGGGGGGGGGGGGCTGCACACCATCCACGGTCGGACTGTGGCTCAAAGCAACGTTTTAGGGGTCTCCAGGAAGCTTAACAGAGAACACAAGCTTTGCAAAACGACAGTCACTTCACTCCCTGGATTTGTCCACTAGGAACCAATACAGGAACCAAGTTGTTCAGTAGACTTAAGATTTGTGGCCCCATAAGTCAAAGTGAAAGATACCACCATGAATACTGAAAAATTCAGGATGCCTCCACACCCATCGCCATCCCTGCGACGTTAAAATTTGGGGGTTACGAAATGTCTACGAAAATACGGAACACATGTCCCATATTAGTCCAATACAGGACATGACATTTTTCTTCTCAATGCGGGATGATCCCGTAATATATGGGACAGGTGGCAACTCGATGCATGTTTTATAACGGTGCTGGTAACAAAGTTCTCTGTACTGGAACACGAGCACGATTTTTCCCTTTGCTGGAGATGAAAAGATCAGAGGAAAAGCACGTGGGGATTTGAGCGGGGCTCTTTAACAGCCTCGACGGCGCGACATCCGCTCTCCCTGCCGCAGCGGGATCGAGATGTGGAGAAAAACAGCTCCCGCCGTCTGACACGCTTTCCCGAAACCAGGCCCCGCGCCGTTCACTTAATCCCTATTATTCAGCCGTCAATTGGGGTCATGTCACAGACTCGCCCCCATTACAGCGACGGGCCAGCAGACCAGTGCAGCGTGCCCAAAGCGTCGCAGATGGGGGCACATACGCTGATCTTTCAACTCGCGCGGTGCAAACTGTTCTCTTCTTCCATTTCAGAGAGACAACAAATAAATTTAGGAAGGAAGACGATCCACCCGGAGCAACAAGATCTTCGCCTACAAGAAAGCGCAACACAAACTCGGAGCATGAAGATAGCAGCACTAGATGTTCTGAGGTGTTATTACTGGAAGACACACTTCTGTCCACAATGATTCAGTGCTACTTTCAGCATAAAACACCTGACTGCTTTACAAAAATATATATGCTTTTACATAGTCGTTGTTGCAATTAAATAAAGTGAAACTGTTCTAGCTACTGATTAGAAGTTGAAAAAGGTGTAATGTTATGCTTGCAGGATTGAAAAATTGTGAAAATCATAAACATATTAGCTCCAACTGGTGCATTTCAAAAGCACAAACACACCATTAGCCGACCATTAATGGATGGAGGCGTCCCAGAGTTGGGGAGACCATATCCGTTCTGAGATCTTTCTATGACAGGCTAATTCAGTCAGCCGTTATCAGATTACCTCAGCTTTCCAAGAAACCTGCGAAAAACAGGCCAGGCAGTTGGGAACATTACATTCCTGCTGCTGAAGTGAGGTGAGGTAGGGCCCAGGCAGGGCAGCCCTGAAACTCCGCCAGGCTCGGATCAAACTTCAGGGGCTGCAGAAGCACCTCCAGGCAGACACCTCTCCTAATATGGAGGCCCTGTACTGAAGTCGCTCATGACTAGGTGACAAACTCAGGAATCTAGGTTTCGAAAGGACGGAGAGGACCAGGAGTCCCTTACTTGGGGGGCTGGGGTAGGGTGCAGGATGTGGTATCTGCTGAGCTGGTTGGCAATATGATGCTTCCCTCACCATCCATAACCTCCTTTAACCCCCATAACCACAAACCCAATAAAACTACCCAGAATTACCTACAAGAACAACGACAGCGCATCGAATCACAACACGCCGATATTCCAATTAACAGAACGATTAAAATCTTATTTAGAAAAAAGAAAAAAGAAAAAAACAAATGTGGATAATTAAGTGCAAGGTGCTCGATCTGGCGATGGCCTTCTGGCACTGAAATTCTTGCTATTAATGATTTGTGCTTTTAATAGAAACTATGTGCTCTTCATTCTGTGGGATGGGACCTACGCAGAAGAGTGTGTGACAGCCTCATTCCTGCTCTTCACATAAACAGCGCACGCACATTTAATGTGCTGTAGAACAGAAGAGTGAGAAAATATACACACACACGCACACACACACTTCATGCATATTCCACGTAGTGCCTGCTCCCCTTCCTGTTACAGGAGGGAGGTGCAGGGGAAGGTGCAATGTAATGTTATAGGACAAACCAGTTCCACTCATCTCTGACAGGGCATTATGGGAAGGTATGCCACCCTGCTGGCAGCATGTCCGACACTCAGATTCCCGCATAACCGAAGGGCCCTGGGCAAGGGCAGCCACCTGCATCTAATTCAGGCCCCTGAATGTCACCCATGTTTACCAGAAGCTCTGATTACTTAAGTCATTCAAAAACATAAAAAAAAAAAAAAATACTGGAAATGTAAACCCCATTAAAAATATGAGCGCGATTACATTCAAATGTGCTCAGCCATGAAAAATATATAGAGCACTGTTCAACAGAACCAATTTGTGAAGGACAGGGCAAGAAGCATTGCAAAAAGGGCTTAATTTTATTTATTGTATATTTATTGATTGCAGAGACATCCTTTTCACTTCCTTCCTGCCTGGGATTCTAATGAAGAAAATTGAGCCAGAGTCGTTTTGAGAAGCTGCCAAATCATTTAGTCACCTGGATTTATCCTGGAATATTCTTACAGTCTTTACCAGATGTATCTTAAACCGTTTCTAATCATATTATTAAAAAAAGCAGCCAATGTGGCATTCTGTCACTAAATCAAGGTGAACATATTTAATGAATAAAACCTCCATTTTAAAAAGGTGGCCATCTAAAATATCCCTCAGCTGCTAAAGGAAAGGCTTTTCAACTGTCCTCTTGCACTGATAAATAAATGCTTGAGGCCAAAAAGGGTTTTAACAAGAGTAAAGGCCCTAATCGACAACGCCATGACGACCTAGAGAACAGGCGGGGTCAGGAGCTTGCTGTTGCTATGCCAACCACCCGCAAGGTTTGAACGTGCCACCAAACAGGATCTATCAGCATTCGTATCGACGGGTATCTGATATGAAGAATTATGAAAACTTACAGCCTTACCGCTGAAGTGACCCTGTTAGACTTCCCCCTATTGGAAGGCAGAGGGAACTGGCAGCGTAGCAGCTGCATGTTATACAGGCTGTTTTACCCATAGGGCAATTTAAGGAGGCTAAAAAGGTTATTAAAAAAAAAAAAACAACCTCATGTCCCAGAACCTCATCCAAAATCATTTTCATGCTGAATCCTGTCTGTAGGTCTGTCGATTGACAGACTACACACACAGCCACACAAACATGCAAGCTTTGTTCCTGGCCAACACCATCAGCCCAGCCTCTGAGTCGGTACGGGGCATCTAGGTTCAATCAAAAATGTTCAACTGAAGAGGCAAATTCATCTCCCGGCAACCAGGCTAAATGGCATCTCTTGGCATTAACCATTTCCTGCTTTCCCACTGCTTATCGTCCTGACGTCCATCGCTAAGTACTGGGCAATGGGCGAAACGAGCACAGATTAAAGGAAGGAAAGATTGGGTACAAAACGCAGAGCAATCGCAGACGTCAGCGCATTTGCATGTGGCTGCCTGTGCTGCAGCGGTGCCGGTATCCAAATGGGCGAGAGGCGCGATCACATGCGACCGCGGCCACTTAAATGGCGCGCGGAACCTTTGATTCACGGGTCAGAGGCCTGTAAACGCGTTGATTTGCCAGCGATGGAGAAAGGCTGCAGATAAACAGTAGCGAGCGCTGCCACACCTAAGGAGGCACACCGTGTGCAGCAGGTGGGGAGGGCATGCAGCTTGCAGACTTCAAATGTGAACACAGGCACTTCTTAATTACCAAAATTATCAAACATGACATCACTTTGCACTACAAAACAATGCACTGAATCTGTCCAGTCCCACATCCATATCTAACGTATTTCACTTTTACAGTGCAACTGTCTTTTACTTCTGTTAAATCGCCTCCTCTTCCGGTCATCTCTACAAACGGCAGCAGTGTAGCATTTTCTGCTGTAATAAAACCATATTGGGTTGCCATTAATTAAAGTTTGGCTATTAGGGGAAACTGGTGAGTGAATTACATTGGCTGCCATATTTACCTTTCAAATTATGTGATTTTTTTTTATTATTATTTCTTCACTAGAGAAAGCAGCCTGAAAGTTGGAACTTTTCCCACAGGGACACATCAGAAGGGGGCATCAGGTAAGCGCTAACGTTCAAAGTTTTCCAAAACAATAAACGCATTCAGGTGCTGACGGATGGAAACTATTAAAAGGGCCTCAGGTGGAAGCAATAACCATGCCTCCATCTCAGTATTAATGATCACACAAAAATCCTATGCAAATGAAGATCAAAGATGATGGCTTCTGATTGGCTACTTACATTACCAATCACAGCTGAGAGCACTGCTCCCAGACAATCCCAGACCTTAAGAGAAGGTGGGACTGCTTTCTTCACTGCTCCGGCCCAGCTTTTGTAATCCATCCTACTTGAAGCCTATACTTAAATTCAATCATAGTACCTACTAAGTGAGAAAACATGCAGCTCATTGAAGCATTGAGTGCAAAGAACAGAAATTATCTGATAAATCCAAGAATCACTGTGCGTTAATAGGAAGTGCACTGTGCGCACCATCTTCTGGCACTTCGCTGACCGGCCTGCCAACCGTCTCGCTGACAGCAGGGCTTCCCACAGAGGTCTCGTACACAGCTGAATACCTTCGGGGAGTTACGGCCATACTATGATCGGCCAGAACATGGGGGTGCGCCGGCAGGGAGCACCGTGCCACCGCGCAGTCATGCGGCGCTGACAGCTCCAAACATTAACGGGACTCCATTCAAACACGTGTTCCTCTCTCGATGGCTCCCGACAGCGGCGGCTAAAAGCAGGATAAAGGCCGCAGCGTCGAGCAGACAGGAGACCCCCCACCCCCCTCCCAAGTGTGAACAGTTCAAGGGGCCATTACAGATTCCAAAGTAGGGCAGCTGAGGGTAAATATTTGAATGTACTGGAGCAGAGATACTGTGTTAATAAAAGTGGACGGCTGCCCTCTGATCCCTTCCTAAAAAAAGAAAAAAAAACCTTCATGGACAAATGAGCACATGAGCTTCTTATAGAAGGGGGGGGGGCACATCAAACATGTGGCACAGAAATTTACCGACACAGAACAGAGAGAGAGCACTACTCCGGAAAGCAACTTATCTGATATGGTACTGTGGTGTCGCTGCACTCTGAACTAACGAGGCTTAAAAGGGATTTTTAAAAGTAGACACTTGCAGCAACACTCTGCCCTGAAGGTACTGCCACCATAGGTGAGGATGCTCTTGCCATCCAGCATTTGTCCATTGAGGATAGGGCCTTCTCCCGTGGTTAGAAGACAACTTCCTGTTGCCGTGGTTGACAGGCCCCGCCTCCCACCGCCACCTAAATAAGCATCCCTACCCTACCACCAACCATTCATAGATTCTTCCCCCCCCCCACACACGGTGGTACTGGGATTGGGTCTAGCGCCATACTAAGGCACAAGGTACGAGGCATAAGACTCCCAGCATGCATTAGACCTGGGGACAGCAGAAGTCTGCATTTTTTATACCTGACTGCCTCCATGTGAAGCACTAGGAAGGAAGCGCCTCTTAGAGCCCCCAAAAAGGCTCAGTGACAGAGAGACGCCACAGGATGCTACTGAGCTGGCTGCATGGAACCAGAAGCTACCAGAAATGATTGCAACGAGGCCTTAGGAAAAACCCAGAGCAGAGCACCACAGGCTATAATAAACATCGCTACAGCTAATGGACGGTAATATGGTTGCCATAAAATAAAGGGATCAGGGGTATAGACATGTTTCCATGTCTTTTGGGCCTCTGTGGTACCTGACAGCAACATGTAACCAGTTTCAGGCCCGGACTGCAAGAGCACCCTCAGAGGGGAATAGTGAGAAGGCCACAGTCTCCCAGGGCCTGCCTGACGTGCAGGTTGTGTCAGTCACCTCAAGTGGCACACGCCGAACAAGTGATATTGTATTCAAGGTGTTAATCAACACACTTCTAACTCGCCGAGGTCCGCAGCCTCTCGCAGCAGCACAGCTACAGACGACGTGTGACAGAAAGGCTATGGGTTCGTGTCCTGGGATTGGGACCCGTAACATTGTGTCAGATCCTCCACACATCCCACCAATATCTGACAAAGAGACTCTCAGATAAAAAGAGTCCAAAACATAAAATAATCCTCGGCAAAGGAACAGACTTTCGGCAGGAAACGGTGTAATGGAAAAAAAAAAAGGGTCCACAACAGAAACTACACCTGAGATCAGTTTTTATATTATTATTCTCCTTATTATGCAAAACCTGCTTCCAGAAAAGGAGAACTTATTCTCCAAAATGTGGAAGCTCCAAACGGCCTTGATGATGTGGCAGACTTCTTGAAAATGCTCCAGTTTTCAAAATGGATCATCCCCCCTGATGTGAAACAGTTTAAACACACTTTTGCACTGCGGTGTGGAAAAACAAAGTGGATTCACAAGGTAATGATAACCTGTGTCTTTTTTAGAAGCGATGATCATAAAAAGTAGGTATCTGTAACCTGAGATGTTTATATCTTTTGAATTGGTATGAACCAAATGTAATGCTGAGATGTGTTACCTTATCTGCTTTCCGGATGGTGTTTACTATATTGTAAGACAACAGATTGGTGGGGGGCGTGCTGTCATAAAATTGAGGAATTCACAAAATTAGGTCAGGAACATTCCAAACCCACACTGAGAAGCAGTTCTACAGATTGAAACCAACAATATTTAGCCTTTTCTGTTACATTACATTTTTGAAGTTTCAGGGCAAATTTTTTTATAGAAAATAAAAAAAAGAGAAAACTAATTCATTCATTCAATTTATTCATGATTTCTGAATTCATGAAGGAAAACCCACGGAGTCTGACTGCGAATGTAAATTTAACTGCCATCACACTGAATTCTTGACGCGTTCAGGCTTTGATTCACGCTTTAGCCTCACCTCGTGATTCCCGCTCAAACCCTAACCACCACTTTCACGAAAACAAGGCAAATCTGCCAAGTTCAACGGCTGTCCTGATCACAAACGACGGCTTCATCTGTCAGAAGCGGAAAAAAATAAATATCTTAAATATTTAGAACGTGCATAAAATACGAATTTTGATTTGCATTTTTGCTTTCTTAATTATACTTCACAGGATTGACCGTACACATTTCAATGTATTTCACTCTCACTACAGTAAAAGTGGAATAAATTCCCCCCAAAAGGTTTGGAGAGTGGTGCCAGTAGTTTCTGGCTGCCGACATCTCATTTTAGGATTACTAGCTATGGAAGACAGATGAATGTAAATGAAATACAAGAATATTGCTGGCTAACAATACCAAAATAAAACAAACTACTACCTTAATAACCCGAAAATTGTTTATTTGTTACTGACTAGTTACGCTACGAACCAATATCAAAGATCAGAAATTGGAGCCGGTTCAGGATTTTTTTTATATTTTTTTTTTTTTTTAAACTGATCATATCGGCTATCTCAGCCCAGTCCAAAGCCTGAACTATTTAATTTCCCACATCCGGCATATTTGCACCCGTTGCACATCCTGTAAGGTTCCATCACACGCTGCAGGAGCCTGAGGCACGTGGTTTGAAACTACAAACCATCGAGATGTCTGCCGTGTGGAGATTAAGCTGGAGATTCAAAGCAGGCCAATGTCTGGAATTCCGTCATTCAGAGAGGACACGGCAAGAGAACGGCGTTTAATACGATGGATCCAATTATGCACTCGGCGAAACATCGTAAGGGAGAATACAGAGAAATCGTGATGCTCAGTCAGACGAAGCATGTCTGCTGTACGTGTAGCCTGTGTACATTTAAATATTTGTTAAAAGATCAGATCGGAATTTTCACATGTAAATATCAAATCGATCGGAACCGGGTACCAAGAAAGTGGATCAGAGTATAATATATAATAATTCAATTACAATAACTGACCTAACACCAATAGCTAAAGCAGCTGTCACAGCTTAAACATGTTTTTAGTATTTTACTAATATGTTGTTTATTCTCTTCGAGGGTACAGGCCCCAGTAGAGCCTGGAGCCAGCCGTGACTTGCTAAGGGATGCAGCTGTCACAGCTGGTGCCTTACAGGTGTCAGTATCCCAGGAGGCCACAGGGCAGGGCAGAGGGGTCCCCGAGTCAGTGGCAGCGGCAGTGACGCCTCATCCTCACCGCTGCGCCTCCGTGAGAGGATTTCCCCGCTCTCACAGACGGCACCTTTCTCTCGCTCTGGTGGTAATCTGCAGCTTTTGCCCCCCACACCGGAAGGGCTAAACAGCTGCTCAACTTGTTAAGGATCCTGTAAACATAAGTAGGGGGAGGAAGGCAATGCCCAAAACTGCTTCTAAATGCGCACAGGTTTATTTTATTCTTACTAATTTCTATTAAACCCGCAGCAGGTCCCACGGCAGTTAAGCGAGTAGAGCTTGCTCATACTCAGCATCCTCCCCATCAACACCACAACCCTAACCCTCTATTTTGACTGAATAGATACCAACTATTGCTCAGGCTTACCTAATGCCCGGTGGAGACAGACACTGACTTAGAGTTCATGGACCCATGCGGCCGCGCCAACATATCTTATGCAAGTTTGTTCCAACGCTGAAGGTAACAGTGGACAAGGTGGGGGTAAAGTATGATTCATTAGCCCACTATCAAGGTCAAAGGTCAGGAAGGACACACCGCAGGGTAAGGGAAAGTACATGTTTAAGCAGGCCAGTTTCCAACATGAAATAAAACAGTGAGTCTTCAGAACCATTCCACAATCCTTCTGCTTTCCACATTTAGCATCTTCTGAGCAAACGAAACTCTGTCATCGAAAGTAAAAGGTTTCGAGAATAGGGGACGAGGGGGTTTTAAACGACGTGACACATATTGACATCAATTAATCATTCGTCATTATGGTTCATTCAACACGGGGCCTTAAGTGAATGAAAAATTGCTTGAACCAACAGCGAACCTCGAGCGCCGAATTGCCTGGTGCCCCGCCCCTTCCCACGAACAGCCAATGAATGAAGGGAGCAGCAATCCAGCAGGGGCAGCAGACCAATAAAACTTGAGTTAAATAAAACTGCATCGACTTTGGGAGTTTGCTGAGGAGCGCTATTAGTGGTTCCACACTCCAGAGGCATGTTGCTGAATGGGGTCAGTCTTCTGGAAGACCAAGGGTCATTCGCTCGAAGACTGGAATTCTTTAACGGGGGTTAAAACCGGGGGGGGGGGGTT
>JABFEA020000046.1:12073310-12083779 GCA_019775915.2 Cyphomyrus plagiostoma
TACTCCTGATGGATGTGGTCCATCCTCCGTGGCGATACGCTGACATTAGCCTGGATACCACAGCTCTCAATACACCACAAAGACCACTCTGGTCACAGATGCACCAGTGAGACATGCACCAACAATGTGTCCCCTTTTGAGCTCTGGTATGTCTCCCATTTTGTTGCGTGGAGTGCAGTATTTTATGTAAAGCTGTGCTATTGCTTTGTTAATTTAACCTTCACTTCACACTCTGCTTTTACTGATGGAATGTGCAGTCAGTGAAGACCGGCCACCAGGACGTGCACATATAAGCGTGAATCCTCAAACACTTTTTGTGTTTCAGTTTCATTGTCCAACCCCTTTTGTATGTATTTATTTTATATATCACACACACACAGACCTGGAATTGAGAAACCGTAGCATTTTTTTTTTAGTTTCACTAATTTCTCGATTTATGGGTAAGCTTCTGTGTAAACTATGCATTTTTATGTAAACTGCAGTCTGGCTCCACTCCATTTCTCATTAATGAAGGGCTTCTTCCTTGCTTTATGGGACTTCCGTCCTGCTTCTTGGAGCCTGTAAAGAGCCGTCCTAGCAGAGCACCTCACACCACTTCACATTTCCCATTCTTTTTGAAGGTCACTTGATGTCATCCTCAGATTCATGAGGCAGTGTTGGATAAGCTGACAGTCATCTCTGGCATTATAAAGTCGCTTCCGCCCTCTACCTGGCTAGCTGTTGGTCATGCCAGTATCTCCCGCATCAAATTGTTTTTCTGTGCTGCAGTCTTAGATATTATGAGCCTGGAAGCAGCCTCTGCGCTCAGTGTAGCCTTCAGCCAGCAAGGCCAGGATTAAACCAGGATTTAACAATAACAATACGGAGTGGTCACATTTTCTCCCCAGAGCTGTATATATAAAGCACCTTAATGATAAAGCATATGAATGACAAATCAGAAAGATGTCACAACCACCAACCAGCCCCCCATACACACACCGCAATAAAGTACTAAATGGTGAATCACCTTTTTTTGGGAAAACAAACAAACAAACCAAGAGAGAGTGATTTCTATTTGGCTATCAACTAGCACAGGTGTTAATAGCAAGCTACAAACAATAAGTGCTGGAATAACATTATACCAGTAGGAAAACGAGGCCTGGTATAATTACTGCCTACAATTAACAAAGAATAGAGAGGCTGGCAGGGACAGCACTTACTTAGCATGTGTTTATGCAAATTCTAGATCAACTGTAACAGTGTGAAAAAGCCAGCATTAATCTCAGGATACTTTCAGCTCCGGGGCATCGAGGCAAACTCCTTGTAGCACCATTAATTTAATTTAGATGCTTAGTGAGCATTTTTATCCAAAGAGAAATACGTATCTTGTAAATTTGTACTTTAACCGATTTATACAGCTGGATATTTCTGCTGAAGCTGTGTACCTCAGGGCTACAGCTCCGGGGGACCCACCTGGGACTAAGACCTGAACCAGAAACGTTTTGGTCACAATGACTCTCAATACTAGGCCACCTGCTTTTCCAGGTAGGCGTCCTGACAGGACTGCATGGAAACATTCTTGCTCATTGACCCAAAACTCAAAAATCAATCCAAAAAAACTTTCCAATAAAGATCTTTGATTCATTGCCCTAAATAGAGATCTTTTTTTCTTTTTTTTTTTTAATTAACCCCTACGTCCTGACTGACATCTAAATTCCCTCTATTAAAAGAACTAGACAGATATGATGTTAGGTCAGACGTGATATCAATTTTAAGACACCAATCCTTATTGCCATGGAGACCGTAGGCATTCTAATCTGACAAGACTGATAGCAGTAATTTTGAACTAATGAACTAATATCTACTCATGAAACTCCTGTACAGCTTGTTCTGCCTAAAAACTCCGCGATTATCTTGGTATTTTATCTCACAGCTGCAGCTCACACTCGATCATAAATTGATTCCTGCAATCTGCGCAATCCGCAAATGCCGCTTCCACAAAGCGGTCATAATACACCGATTAAGTCCGAAAACCTCTCTCCATCAGCCCACTCGATGGATCAATTCAATCAGTTTAATCCAATTAAATTTAGAGGAAATTCGGACAGTTATGTAATTGTCAGCATGGTGCTTCAGTCACTTGGTAAATGGGAATAATGGGGGGGGGGGAAAAATCATTATTGCTTCTGTAACCTTTTAACCTTAGCAGACGACTATAGTCCAAGCACTTGGGAGCATGGGTCGTATTACATAACCGAGAGTCCATGAAGAACATCTGACTCAGTTTACATAACGGCAAATTTGGCCAGTTAATTCCCCACTCTTACCGCCAAGCCCCAAAGATAGTACAAGACGAAACCTGACAGACCGACAGACCAGACACTCGATCAGCGTTCACTGGTATGACAAGCCTGTTGAGCCAAGGGTCCAACAAGAGGGTGTTGACCAGCCACACACACCAGCAGGTATAGATAGCACCTGGCAGGATACCAGAAATGTGCACAATGGATGACAAACAGCTTAGGGAGGAAACTGAGTACGCAGGGAGCCGGTCTGATCTGGCGGAAACAAGAGGCCGCACTTGGTTCAGGACCACAAATTTCAAAGTGAGGAACGGCGCAGGCCGAAGACGTACTTCAGTTGCAGTCCAATGCCCACCTTAACATTCAGTCTCAGTAGAAATGATACAATTCAAAAAACAGACTGCATGAGGGTTCAAACTCCAAACAAAAAATAAAGAACTTTTTCTGCAGCTTAACTCTGTAGCAACTGTTTTTTTATTTCCGATTATTTCTGGAGCGAAGAATTCAGTCTAAAAATAGGATAAAACGGCAACACCACCTAATGAATTACTGGTAACACCAATTTTTATTTCTGAAGCACAGAATGCAATATACATAATGTCATTAGGTGGATATGTATCCCTTGGAATGCAAGACATGTACTGATGACTCCAATTGAAGTAAATGAGAAGCATTTGAACTAAATGAAAAGGCCATGTCATAAAAGCTCCATATTTTCTATTTTTGTTTGGGAACATTGCACTATTACACACGTTCGGTCTAAGGGGTACAGAACATGCAGAGAGACTGACCGGCACGTTCATTCAATTCTGCATCACGCCGCTACGTTACCAAGCAACAAAAACAAAAGTTTAACCGTCTCAGTTTAGTCAAGAGCAGCTACTAATCAAAACTGTTAAAAATGCAGAATTGTGTAAATCAAGTTTTAAATCAGCACCCTACCTATATGGGCGAGGGATTCAATGTTGTACCTAATTTATTAACCATCATACCCCCAAGATGGCCTAAAAATGCAAGCTATTTCAAGGCTGCCCCCAATGGGCCTTGAAGGATCTTAAAAGATACCCCCTTGTGTATTTAAATAAGCATTATTAGTATTTCATCAACACAAGCGATTCTGCAACCTATTTCTATAAGGGCTTAAAATTAGATCACTACACACTCAGGTACGGTGAGAGTCTAAGTCAATCCCGTCCTCAAGGGGATAGAATAGTAGCAGAGGACTCTGTTCTCTGTCGTTTGTATTTAATGTTTGAATTAACGCATAATTACAAAACAAACTGCTTTGAGGGGAAAAAGATGCCAAAACAGTTCTTAATGGCCTCTTCGGGCAAAGAGCGGCATCTTACACCAGGCAGCCAATTCTGGCAGAGAAATGTGTGTCATGGTCCCACGACTTGTCAGGTGGCTCATGGCAGTTCACAAAGACAAAAGCGAGGTTCGAGAGCAAGAGATGCGCTCGCAGCTTAAGGACAGTTCACCCAAAAAGGTCAGAAAAGTGGGATGATCTTCAGGAGCAGAATCCACCATCCCTTCAACACAGATGAAGTTCAGGTGGGATGGAGACACTGACAGGTATTTGCATAAAGCTGTTTCTAATGATATTAAAGGCCCCCTGACAGGTCATTTCCATAATGTGCACCGAAGGGAGAAAGCAGACATCCTGGCCTTTTTGGCAAACGCCAGAGCAACCTCCAGCTTCGGGAAAAATGGGAATCAAAACATTATTAAATGAGGATAATTCATGTCTGTTTATGCTAAGCTACAGCTAACAATAGTAATTAAACTGTTTGTCGGCAGTTTTAAAATTCTCCTTCTGAGAAATCGCTTGCATTATTGGCTCTTTGTAAAGGAGGTCTCATGTTCCAGCCGTGTCATTCCCAGGAGTCTGGATTCTAACGTAATGAGGTGTAAAATGGGAGCACTATGAGAGCCTCGCATGAGGTCCCCAGCATGTACATCCATATAGAGTGTAACAAAGTGTCCCAAAATGCACCTTTTTGTAAAAAAAAAGAAAATGGGGGGATGCGGAGAAATCCAGCTGCAACAGTGCGAGGAGAGCTTTATCTTTACATCCACGCTCCTAGCTGCCCCTTTGATATAAAGTGACCGATAGCCTTTATCTGTTTATTCGGCTGGATACATTAATGAAGCCAGAAAGGCCGGCCCCTCCCTGGAACTGCAAAGTGCCGGTCCTGTGGCCACGTCCTGATCCAATACGCTATCGCAGGTGCCGTCATCAAGCTCGGCAGAAGCACCCCCACAGGAGCTGCTCTCGCAGAGCCCCATTGTGTTGCCGGAGACCAAAGGGATTTAAACACACATAAAATTAAATAACCTCATACCCGTTAAATAAACCTCAGCTTTTTTTTTTCCCCGAGCCGTTGGATTTGCAGAAAGGCCTATTTGGCTGCTGTTTATTGCATGAACTGGAAAAGGTTGGCTATTGCTGGTGAGAACATGGTGTGCGCGCGTGTGTGTGTGTGTGTGTTACCCCCCAGGACCGATCCCCACCTGGCAGCGCTCGCTCTCCTCCACGTCGCATTAGATCCCCTTTAAAGTCACATCACGTCAGATTAGACAGAGTGTTGAATTACCTACGGTAACATTATCACCTTTAGGGAGCCCAGAGCAAGGTTTTCTCCACTAATCACAGAAGCCCCTGGGTTCCACAGACACACCGCCAATCGATTTCATGAAAACAAACAGGAGCCGGGCCTCTAAATTCCCTGGGGGCAGCACCATAAAATAAAAAAATAATAAAATAAAAAGGTTATTTTGCCTAAACGGGATTAAGCGTCAGGAGTACTTTGCAATACGGCGGTCACACTTCAGACTTTATTTCAACACATCAGGCTCCTCTGGTTACTCTGGAGTTATTAACGTTTTTTTTTATACATTTTATATAACACAGACTCAAGTTTCCCCTCCCAGCCGAAAAGAATTCCCAATATGTCAGGAATTTGGGCCACGGTGGCAGGCCAGTGGCTCCTTCTCCCGTATATGGAATTAACCACGGCTCGAGCAGCCGGCCCCCGGCCCCTTCCTGTTTACACATCCGCACTGCACCCACCACACAGATCTCACAGGGACAGTTACAAAATGACAAAAATGACACGTGGCACCGTGCCAGTGACCCTCAGTGCTAAAACGCTGACTGAAGGCTCACTGGCCCTTTACAAACTCCATGCAAACAAACATTTGGAATGAAAAAGCAAAATTTGCAGAGACAGATTGAACTCGGAATGCATCAAACGTGAAGTAACCAATGCAGTATGAGAAGCTACGGCAGTAACACCAAATTGGGGGAAGCGTGATTCAGATTACTACCACTGATACTCACATATAACCACATACACCTCTCCATATCATAAGCAGTCATGACAAACTCTCATTAGCTTTCAAAAGGTCTCAAACCCAGCAGAATCTGTTGGGGAAAAGTTTGGCACCTGGACAAACACCTTTGCAAACAAACCGATTAAATCCATGCACTTATGTGGCATGATAAACTACCAAGTGTGTGGGGATGGGAAAACAAACCTCGACTAGGAGAAACTTGCAGAGTGTGTGTTGCTTTTGCTGATTGAATGCAGTCTCCCGCTGGACTGAGGATTTCAACAAAAGGAACAGACATCTCGGAGGCAGTGACAACGAAAGCCAAGAGACTTTTTCTTGGGAGCATGGTCATGTTTGAGCCCTTCATGCATTTCACGATATAACTGGCAGCAGGCAGTCGATCAGCTGACGAACTGGAGGCCGCAGATTGCAAGTCCCTCATGGACTGTAACAGTGCTGTGAAACTCCAGCCCTTACCAGGCAGGACTACACAAAGGGATTGTACCTGGCTGTCAAAATAACAATGACACATTCAGAACCTCTGAACTACGCTACTCTCTCACAGCCATCTCTCAAACATCTTGAGCCTGTCCCTCAACCACAGCCCATGAATCTCACTCCACTTCCACGCAACAAACCATTTTAGCACCATAAAAAGATAAATCCATATCATGGACATTAAGCAGCTTATCCCTCATATAACCACTAAATTGGCATCATGTAAGCCATTACTCCTTCAATAGCTTCTCCTCTGCCTTAATACCTTCCCTGCATTAATCACCATGGTGACACTATAAATGAATGGCTCATTAATCGCCATGGCAAAACTACAAAACCTGCAACTCGTTAATCACCATGGTAATGCTGCAACCACTCAACCTACATTCATCCAACTTAGTTGAGCGTCACACACTTCCAAGTACTGGTCAAAAGTGACCATACAGGCAGTGTCAGGGAAACTCGGCGAGACCACAGTAAAGTTACTGGGAACACAGCTAACACAGTCAGGCATTCTTGGATGTGCCTTGTAGGTCCCCAGTTGTAAGGATTCCTTTTGACAAGAGACATTTTCACCTAGGTAAATCCATGTCTGCGCTCAGTTTATTTTTAATTCTAATACACACTCCTCAGACCAGCAAATCAAACCAACAAATTAACCTTCATCAAAGACAGAACATAGGATGAAAACCAAACAGTGGAACAGGGATCCCTATCTGGCATCAGTAATTTGCTTAAGCAGAGTCAAGAGCTGTGACTGCACGTCCAATTTGGCTTCAATAAAAAGCTCCTGCTAACTGTGTACTTGTTGGGAATGGCCATCCCATAAGCTTGACCACACTGATTATACTTAGGACAAGCCCAGCTCACAGGAAACTCCTCCCCTGCAAACATCCCTGTCCAATCAGTTAAAAGGAACTGCAAAGCAGACTTACTGAGTCACACCCATGCGACATGGGCACACACTCTGACAGTGCACAAGGTCTCCACTGCTGGCTCTGTAGCCGCACGTTGCTTTAATGCACCCCCGCCCACGCATGACGGTTCACAGGCCAGTACCTTCGAACGCTCACTGTGGTTTGCAAACAATGACAAAAGGCATGGCTGTGCATGGGATCAAAGTTCAAAACATGCAAGCGAGGCACAAACCCAGCTCTCCCACGTTACCATTTTGCTTTGCAAATAAGGGACCACAGTGCTATTTCTGGACATGGCCTTTGCTGCTTGTACTGCAAACGCATGCAATGAGCTGCCTATTCACATTAACGTAAGAACAAGCCAAGGAGGGAGAATTAAACACAAACACGGTTTTATATCTTCGCAAAAAAAAAAAAAAAACTACCTTTGGCTTGACATACATTAGTGTCACTCTATAAAATCACAGAATGGGAGGCAGTTCATGACACGGTTGCTAAAATCCAACGTGCATGAATAACTTTAGAGTTAACAACCTAAAATGAAGTACTAATGTTTGCAAATCGTGTATTAAATTTTCCCCACTTTCATAATTTGGTCTGGCACGTTAAGCGCATGCAAGTCTATGCCAACACGTCCCACCAAACAGTTAGCCAGAGTTAAAAATAACTGGTTAAATTATCTGGGTAAAGCAAAAAGCTGCTTTGTGTTGATTTGGGTGCATCTGTGGTAAACAGCAGGCATAGAAGGCAGAGGTCTTCTCTTAAGGGTACATCCTGCCTGCCAGGCATGTTTCTGGGTCAGTGGGTAAACTTACTCAGCTTAATTCCTGGACTGCACAGTATACCGGGCCGTGAAGTACAGGCCCACACAATGGAACCATCCATACACCAAAACCTGTCTACTGAAAGCTGCCAAAACCGGCCTCAGACTGGGAGTCTGGAATTTGCCCCTTCTAAAATCCAACATCTATATGTTCCTTCAAGTTCGCATCCTTTCATGAGTCCACAAGAACAACAACTACTACTTCATGCCTAAGGCCTAAGACAGAACATGAATCCCACAATGCAACAGTATCTTCTTGCCTAAGGCCTAAGACAGAACATGAATCCCATAATTCCCCCTACGCCATTAACCTTTAATTTTTCTTTCACACCTCCCAGAACAAAGGGGTTTTACAGTACCAAAGAACCATAGTGAACACATGCACAAATGTATCTACATACATACACTCAACACACAATCATTAATTATTCATCATCATCATTATTATTATTATTATTGTTATTATAATGCACAATTTTACAATGCCAATCATCCTACCATATAATCAAAAGTTGGTATTCAGAAATATTTATTTAAATGATTATTTCCGTTTGAGAAATTGGTGGGGGTGGGAGGTGTTTGGGCACCATAGACACAAAAGAACGAACACAAATCCCTAATCATTTTCTGAAGTACATAACTGTCAGCTCACTGGTTAGATGTAATCTGCCCCATTTTATTCATCATTGGTGGGTAATGAGGACTCACCCTTCAATGCTGACAGGTTTTCTAGGAGAGACATCGGCGAGTTAAGCTTTTTGGTTCCTGGAACTGCAGATAAACGTTGGCTTCATGTAACAATGACCAAAATGATGTTAAATCTCTACATGAAACATAATTACCTTGGATTTTTAAAGTAAAAAACATTGAACTTTGAAAACTGCAGTGTTTACCATGTGATCCAGGGTATAGCCCTGCTTTTACTCTAACCATGACCAGGTTAAGTGGTTTGAAGACTGATGGAAATTGCTGTACTTTCCACTGTTTCTCTAAAATATGATTCATTGTATACATTGCTGGGCATTATACATTTACCAATTTTTTCCATATATTTTGGTCCTTGCCAGGAATGGGCTCCTGGTCTCACAACCCTGAGAAGAATAAGTGGTTAGAAGATGAATGGGTAATTTTTATGCTGTTAGCCATCAGTTATAAGCATATTTGCTTCACCATGAACACATATCATACTGCTGGGTATTCTGTGCCCCAAGAAAAGCACGAGACAAACATCAATAGAGCACAAAATCAAACTGCCACAACTGTTTTGAATTTCAGGCGCAGTCTTTCTGGACGAGTTAGGTCCACACCGAATATGCTTCCTTATAAAATATCACAGCACCGGATCTGGATGTGGGAACTAATTAAGGATGATGACTGAGGCACACAGGCCAGCAGCAAGTCTCGAGGCCCCGCGACGTATCTGCCCACTAAGCAAACGGTAATTAGATTATCGCGCCACGCTCCGCTAACACGCGGCGTACCACTCACGGCCACCCCAAATCCCTTTACCGCCGTCGCTGTCGCGATCCCACGTTAATCCATAAAGAATATTTTATGGAGGGCCGATAAACACGCCATCTGAAGCGTGGGCCAAAGGAGGCTCCGGAATTACAGCGGACACTAGCGTCTTCCAAAGAGCAACCCACCACAGGGTCCTTCCACAACAAAAAAAAAAAAATCTATTTTAATAGTATATTATTCTATTATGGCTGCAGTCGAATATTTGTACCATAAAACAGACAACTGGCTAGTTATAGCATATATTTGCTCGATTTTTTTCATCAGTTCATAATAACAATGGGAAACCGCTTGTGTTAAGTAAAGCACCCAAAGAAACAACACATTTGACACACACACACACACACACACACACACACACACACACACACACACACACACACACACACGTCCAGCATTACAAAGGCCCCCATTTTAAGTGGGACACAGAGGATGCAAAAATGTGTAAAGGCTTATGAAAAGGACTTATGTGAGACTGACAATTCAAGTCACTGCCGCCAACACCGGAGTACAGACCAGGTATACAGGCCGCAGAACCCCATCTGGATTCCGGGAAATTTAGTGTAAGTTCTTACGCGGTCAAGTTATCAGGCAGCACGAGGGGATGGAGGTAGTCCTGGATCGCAAATGTTGTATGAGGAACCACAGTTGACTGCAGGCAGCTGTACTTTAGCCAAATTTTTCAGAAGAATTTCCTTCATATGCATATTACAGGCTTTAAAACGTTCCTCTCTAATGCCTCTGCAATTCTCATAGATTTCCCGCCAATCTCATGATGGTACAAATCACCTGGAACCTCCACATGTCCACATGTTCTGCCAGCTTTTCTAGGCCAACAGCAGTGCAATGAATGAGTCAGTAGGCCCCAGTGCTGGGTGCAGAGGGTCACCAGCGGTGGGGGGGGGGGCATTGGTGTCCTGTGGGGAAGGAAATGGGAGTACTGGTGGGGGGGGCAGCTGTGTAATGGTTCTAGGAAAGGCCCAGACAAAGTCAAGGAAGGCACTAGAGTTTTCAAGCTGATAGAATTGAAGCTGCAGTGGTGGCAGGTGGCGTCATATGGAGCGTGGCTGGGGGGGGGGGGGTGGTCAGGATATC
>JABFEA020000046.1:12095845-12115244 GCA_019775915.2 Cyphomyrus plagiostoma
CATTTTTTGACTTAAAGGTCACGTTTCCCCCCCCCCCCCCCCTTTTGTGTGCCGTGCCCGGTGGCAATTCCCGCATTCGGTCGTGCCGAAATAAGGCATCGAGCAGAATGATGACATAAATCAGCCGTAATGACAGATCCAAAGGGGTTTCGGGCCGAGCACAAACACAGCATGGGCTGTTTCGTGCTGATGCAAGGAAGTTAAAAGACGGCTTAGGCTGAAGTCACGTTCTGTGAGAACGGGTTATGCTGGATTACACAAGAGTGGATCCTGGGGCCGCATGTCAGGCCATGGGGTTAGGAGGAGCTGAGCAAATTAAAAAAGCATTTTCTCGAACTACTGAGGGATTCAACTTTAAACTGGCCATGGCAGCCGGTGTGATGTAATGGCAGGACCGTTGGTGAACTGTCATACAGTTCTGAAACCTGAAATCAGTGTGGTGCGAGGACGCCAAAAATATGTCTGTTTAAAAGATGTTCCAGTTAAAGGGGCCAGAGGGGAGGGGCCGGGAGGTTTATGGGCCCCCGTAGTATTCCAGAATTCATTCACATTCATTTAGATTATTTCTTTATTCCTTCAGCAGACATTTTTGTCCACAGTGACGTACACGTGAGCCGTATATTATAGTACAAGCATACAGCGGTCAAGGAGTCAACTAAGCAAAAAGGTACCTAGGCAGAGCTCCCAACGAATGGTCGGGAATAAGGGTAATCAGGTATGCACCTTTCAAACCCAGATACAAACTAATTAGACAGCTATTCAAATAGTAAGACAAGACGTAGCACTAACAGCCTTTAGGGAACATTTTAAAATGTCACAAGGTGCTGTGGCGGCAACCTCTGTTAATAGTTTGTGGAAAGAAATCATAAGAACATGGACGAAGGCTGGAATGCAGCATCTACTCGGGATTCCGCCTTGCCCTTGATGCAGAACGTGTCGCATTGACATTTGCTTTCTCTGTAACGGCGAGACGAGAGAGGTTCCACTTGCGGTGACACCATGTTTATTTCCAGAGTCAATGCCTGAGAGTGATGGTCCAAAAATATGCATGTCAGAGGGCAGGCACAGGTACATCCAAACCAAAAAAACGGAATCCAAAATTGATCCAAATCCAAAATTGATCCGAATCCATTGTCCGAACCCAGGCAGAAGGTCACGAGTTCGATAAGAGCAACATGAGAGAAACACCAAATCCAGAATAAGCGACGCAAGAAAGTCACAAAACATATACAAGAACAAATTCTTGGTATGGTGAAATTCAGTACTGAGTTCATGTGGATAATGGCAAATCTGAGCACCAGCCCCTTTTGTCTGTTTAGAGACCCTCCCTTTAAATGTACAGACTGCCCCTTTAATGTATCAATCAGTCCCTGCCTCTCAAAAAGTCTCTGCATGGCACTGCTGTAAATCCAGCACTTTTAAGATATGCTAATGAATTACATTGATGGGCTTTAGTATGCAGGGGAGGTGCAGCCAGAGCTGGCTGAATGTAGTGGCATAAGAAGTTTGTCATTGGGGGGCGGGGCAGGGTGATGTATACTGTGACATCACAATGGACATGCAACACTCACGTTGTGAAAAGATGCGATGCAAGAAAGATTTTAAAATTATTTTAGAATATTAAAGATTTCATAATTTAAAATAGCACTAACACTGTTTAAGGTACAGCTTTACTACTAAATATAAAAAATAACTGACCCATATCACAAAATGAGTTCGACAGAGGACTATAATCCGTCTTTACCAAATATAAGTTTTGTCATCACGCTGTCCATGCTTGGCGAATTGGCCTTGGTATTGTGTGGATTCATAATGTCAGATGAGGAACATGCACTTAATTATTGTTCTTAATTATTTATCTTTTTTTTTTGGGGGGGGGGTGGACACATCCCCCCTCATCGTCAATGTCTCCAGCTAGATGGATGCTTGGCTTGATGCTGCCATGACATGTTATGGTTTCACACGCCGGATGAGACGCTAGTGGACCGTGGGATAAGTGGCTCATTGATAAGGGAAGGCCAACATGGGCGCCGTCTGGATTCTATACTGACCTCAGCTGCTATTCCGACACTGGGTCCATGGCATTGTCCAGCCAGGGGAACCGTGCGTAGGAGGCCGACACACGGAGAGCCCTGGGTTTATCCATGTATAATGACAGGTGGCCAGATTACCAGCTGCGTACTCGGCTCCTCAGGACGCAGAAAATCACCAGCTGGATAGTGTGAGAGCTTGTGCACGTGATACGCTCCAGGTCCCCCTACCGCACCCACGGCCAAGAGTCCATGGATGCACATCCAGTTGCACCAACTACAGATTAACATTATAATCAGGTGATGCAATAGAAACGAGGGAAGCAAAATCTGTGTGCACAGCTGTGAGATGGGCTGTCTTCTTATCACCATCCTCAGGTGTCAAAAGACACCTGTAGGCCATGCACTTGTAACATCACCTCTGTCGGTCTGCACTGCAGCTGTCTACCTGGCCTGTGACTGTCAGGCAGCAGGTGGCTCTGGATTCCATCGAACCGAACCGCACCCAGGACCCGGATGGGTGCCTGCGTGCGGTTAAAGGGAACACCTGACTTTCGCATAGTCGTATTTTTATGCTGGATGGGGTTTCGGTGAAGCGTGACGAGTTCACTTCTGAAGTACGCTAAAGATTCTGGAAGAAAGAAAAGGGAAAAAAAAACATCCCAGATTCTGGGGAAAAAAGAATATGTCATCAATTCAGGACCCAAACAACAAGCTGTTGTATTGTCACCATTACTTACACAGAACGGGCTGATCACTTAACAAAATAGATATTCTGAGAGGAAAATTTCCAGGCAGTACAGTAAATTTAGTACAGGGTTGTAGGGAGTGGTGAGCCTGCTCAGGATGCTTCGGGTACAAGGCAGAGGAACACCCCGGATGGGATGTCAGTCACCCACAGAGCAAAAACACATGGAAATCTGAAAAACATCATTAGTTCATATTAGTACATTTAGTTCCATGGGCCACTAATTTGACCACTAACAGTTCCAGAATAACCTCTCTGTACAAGTCATTACAAACCAGTTGTCACCATGATGAAAAACTGACATACAGACAGGTGTTTGTGTTTACTCATTTATTTGATTTGCATTTTGATCATTTTTCACCTATTTATAACTTAGCCCTGAAATTGCTAATAGCAGATGAAGATAAAGTTCCAAAAATGTATTTGATCGCTGGTTGTTTTTCTGTACCTTGTCCTGTTCAGAATCGATCACAAAGCCAAAGTATGTGTTTCCCTACACAAGAAATCGCTTTGTTTCTCAGATAGATGAGTGATTGTTGTGGCGGCTTCCCAGGGGGAGCGGAGGGCCAGTGCGCGTTTCAAGACAGCTTTTCCTTCTCTTTACAAAACCACAGCCGTAATTCAGCAAATCTCCCATAGAAGCATCCAGGACACTTTCCATTGAATCGGTAAATGAGCTGGAGGGAGCATGGAAAGTTTTTCCATCACTTTCCATGAGTAACGGAGCCATAAACAAGGTCCAAGATAAAGGTTCATTGTCAAGTCAAATCAAATAAAGCTTTATTGCCATCTTAGCTACTAGCAGTATACAGTGAAACTAAATAATGTTCCTTCTGGACCTACAGTGCAACATTCCTAACAGGACAGACCTTACAGTGCTAAACATTTTTGGAATAATTTAAATAATTTACTATCAGATTCCTCAACAACAATATTTACATTTGCATCAGCATAAACTCGTGACAATCTGCTCGCATGTTATAATTGCATATTGTGTAATGTATGATATGCACAATATGCTGGGATAAATGTATGTCGTTTGTATCGTACCTGTGTCATCTTTCAGCACTGCACTACTTAAATTTGCGCAAACCTCTGTATTTATCACATGCCTTGCATTTGCCCCTCACTGTTGTGCATTTTATACTAAGTCTTGTGTTTATTCTCTACATGTACTTGTTAACTGTCTAATCTCACGGTGTCCCCAACAGTAACAAGCTGTGTCTCCAGCCTTGGTTGTGTGGCAATAAAGATCGTGACACTGATAATTTAAGGGGAGGGGAGATGGGGAAGATTACTGCATTTAATATACATCTATATTTACCTTTATATGCATATATATTTACTGCCTATCTTAAGTTAACCTAGATGCCATTCTACAAGGAATAGGCGATGCTTGTGACGACCACATAGGCACCACTATTTTTCAGTAGCTAATGCCCTTCCAATCAGAAGTAAAGCTCACCACAGACAGTGGGGAGGGGTTTTTTGAACAGGAAAACAGACACACACACACACACATACACACACACAAAGTTGGCCTTCCTATCTAAATGGGGGCCGTCCATTCATTTCTGTGGGGAAAAACCCTAATCCCAATCACAACACCCTTAACCCCTACCGAGCAGATTTGAATAAAACTGAGGTTATCCAAATGGGGGCCTGAAGAAGTGTCCCCAAAAGTAAGGACGTTTCAGGTTTTACCGCACTTTGGGGACATTTTGGTCCCCAAATGTAATCCATGCAAACACACACACACATTTTCGGTGTTCACTTCAAACCAGCAGGTGGCACCTTGTCTGGTTGATTGTGTAGGAGAGTCCTGCCACACTCAGGATTCCGCATTCCGCCAAGAGGGCCTCGCCCCTCCCCACCCACTCAGACGCATACATATCCTCGCTCAGCAAGCTCCGATTTGTCTGGACTGGCCTGGTTGCAGCTGTACAAGCAGGCTTCGGCCTCCATGCGCAGACACACAGACACGCGTGCGCACGCACACGCCCGCCATGACAGCTCAGCCTGCAGTATCAGTGTTCTCGTAGTGTCCAACAGGCCTCCCATTCACATCGCAGCACATTGCAGCATTCATGTGACAGCCAGCTGGATGGGGGCTCTCGAGATCCAGGAAATTGGTGGGGAAAATCAGGAAACACTGTCTGATCACAACACATTTCTGATCTAAATCTCTCACTTGTCTCAGATCTGTTTGGCCGATCATGACAATAAAGACATGTTCACACTGCTTCAGCTAAAGATGATCTGTATATTTTACTTTTTTAGTGAAAGCAAAGTTAGGGCAAGCTGACCTTCACCCACTTGAAATGTTATTTTCCTCTCAGAAAAGTGCCTGTAGGGAGAGAATTTCTTTAAATGCGCTTTAAGAAATTTGAACCCAGCTTAAGGCTTAGTAAAGATAATATTTATCATCGTTATCATATTCAGCCACTCAACCATTAATCATCTGATCCATAATGCAGTTCATACTTTTTAAAAGCCATTTTTTTTATTTTAGAGTTTTATCTTGATTTGCTGAAAAAGGTTTCCTTGCCCTGTAAGTTGGGTCTGTTTCCTTTTCTCGTGGCCTAACGTGACCCGCAGTGTGTGTGTGTGTGTGTGTGTGTGTGTGTCTCACAGGGAGTAACTTGCCTCACTGGAGCCTCTGGTTCCTTTGGGGCGCGACGCAGGACAGCCCAGAAACACATTAACAAACAGTCATGACCTCTTGCCGATGGCACAGATTTGTCAGCAAGGGATCAAAACAAAGAGACAAGCGGACGAATTGACGAGCATGCAGTAAAACATCTTAAATGTCCCTTTATCACAAAACATCGACAGTTTATTATACATAATATTATACTTGAATCACTTAGCTACTACTAGGGAGTAGACAGTGAGTAACTAAATGTATCCTTGGTCCTGTGATGATGTTTAAGACAGGAAATAGCCAAGATCATGTTTCTACAGTCGCTCGTCACCGTCAGCATACCGACACTAGAATAGAGATGTAAAAATCACCAAAACAAGCCCAACAGGCACAGTTTCTGCAGCCTGATGGATCGCCATTGTCCCGATTTAGGTCACTCACACCAAGCCCAACCGGGCGTGGACGGGTTTGACCTCTCAGGGGCGAGGAGGCCCAGGAAGGGTGAGCGAGGTGGGGAAGACGGCAGCGAGGGCAGCAGACATAAGGCGGAGGGCAGCCAGCCTATTCCACAGATTCCACTAAATTTCCACCTCTCTCATTTCCAGCCTTTGACATCATTTCCAGATCTGCAGCACTTGTACTGTCCGCTCCTCTCATATTTCGCTGTGGCATTTCAAATAAAATTACAAACTAATAATAGCCACGTGAATGTGAACTTGATGTATTAGCTCAGAAGAGGAGAGACGTGGCACGCTGCATGTCAGTGCTGTTACGAGACACAAAACAACAAAATGTCATGATAACCGGGAGTGTGACTCCGTCATTTTCCCTTGTGTCTTGATCTGGTTTTACAACTGATGAATCATTCCACTCCATACCTATGAGTTGGACGGCAACTGAATGAAAAAAAAAGTGTCCGAGTGACCTGCAAGTTTCAGACCCTCATTGAACCCTCAAATATGGATCTCTAAAGAAGCCTAACACCTTCAGTTTTGTAAATTTTCTCCTTCAAATGTTATTTATTTGTGCCGACACCAACCCCGATGACTCGGCAGGGAGGTTAGAAGCAGGAAAGCATGTTTGGAAACAATTGCCAAATATTGCCCCACGACCTGCTGAAGCCTTTCAACACGATAACAGTTTTCTGGTTGTCCTGGTTATAAAAACCATCTGAGAAGCAGCATGGCGTGGCGACAGAACGGTTACGCGATCGTTCGCTACAGATCTGCCCGGCTAGCTATCATAACCCCAGCTTGTATGGATTCTGATTTCCTGTTTTTGTTGCACAAGCTACTGCACCCACTGTTTCAGGACTAGGCGACATGGCTCTTGCTTTTTCATGAGGTCAGAAGACCGCCATCACTGCTAGAAGGTTTGTATAACATAAGGAATCGTCGCACTGAAACACTTTGGGGACGCAAGACAATTACGGAGTAGTTAAGCTTTCGCCTTCGCTTTTCGTGTAAGGAAGCTGTTCCCTCTTAAAAATTACAAGCCAAAGCTTTCAAGTAAGAGCTGGCACCTTCTTTCAAAAACACACAGAGTCGTTTATCCCAGAGTCAGAGTTTTAGCCTGAAAAATCACTTGGTAATAATCGGCATAGCAGTTAAGAATGCTGCTGGAACATAACATCGGGTTCAGACATTCATCAACGAGCTATTGTGCAAGATAGTGGTTTGTTTTCAGGAAGCCAAATTCTGATATTGCAGAGGAGATATTTACAGTCGATGACACTGGCAGTGAACATGGCACTGTCGGAAAATGCAGTTTTATTGAAAAACCCTAAGACTTTGGGTACTGTTCTTTTTTTTTTCCCTTTTCTGTTCACTTTGGTGACACAAGCTGATAGACATGCTGAGACGACACTTGCTCCTCACATGTCGACGTGCAAACCAGGGGGAACGCTAACCGTCATTCGAATTGTTTCGCAAACCTGGGCTCAGAGTTCAGTTTAGCATGTTTAATGCAAGTACTATAGGTTTATGGTGAGGTTAAATGTCGTGCGGGTTATATGGAGCATTTTTAACCCAGTGGAAATGCCCTTTCTGAGGTCTTCGGTACTGTATTTGAGCTTGTGTCTAACCTCGCACTGAACGCTAAGTCAGGGGGCTTTCCCCAGCCCACAGGCCTCCTGCCCCAGCTCAGCTTCTGCACCAGCATCCTCCACACTGCAATCATGTGCCATTTCAGTGCATTCAAATTTAAAAACAAAAAATTGCCACCACCTCGCTGGCTTCAGCGCGGCAGCGAAGGAGACCTTCCATCTTGCCGACTCTCACACGTCTGGCGTGACACTCCCACTTTCAGACTGTCACGCAAGAAATATTACAGCAAATCTATGCTATCGCATTAGAAACCTGAAATTAGCTACATCAAAAGTGTTGGGGGTACTTTGCAAACCCTACAGACTATTTACAAGCTAATAAAACTATTACATACATGTAAATGTGTGTGCAGTCTTGTTTTGAATTGAAAATCTCACCCCAGCCAGCTGACCAAAGTTGACAACCCTTTTCTGGACTCAAGTCATTGACATTACTGAGTTGGGGGTAGACCTGGGGGTTATGGGGACTCTCTGTGCACTGCACCATGCTGCAAACTTTTACCAACCAGCATTTTCCAGTAGCCCTCTGAATGCCAGCTTCTCATTGGTCAGCTCAGTTTAACAGACCATCCCATTCCAGGTTAATGGGACAGGTTTTACGCTCATGATTCTGTAATGCATAAGTAATGACAGAATTCGGATGGATGTTTAATGTTCTATGCAAATCTTTTTATAAGAGCAGATATTTTATTACAGTATTTCAGGCTGGGTACTTTTCTAAAAGGTGCTACATCAGGCCACCTCACCGGACTTGAAACAACAACCATAAGGCAGCATGTCCATGTCGGTGAGCCTCACAGAACCTGATTACCCTGATTAGACATTCTGCTGATCCACTCTAGAGCTTAGCTGCTCCAGTCCTGCCATTTGCCATACTGAGTTCTATAATACCAACACTGAGTAAGTTTGTGAAGTTCACAGTCACCAGCTTCCTGACTGATGACACTGTCATCCCAGAGAGGGGCGACTGAGCTCGAGATATAATACCGGACCCGCAGCGCAGTAGGGTAACTCATTTGGACTCGGCAGCAGAAGCACAGACGCAAAATATGTCATAATAAGGTGAGGTATTTCCTCACAGGACAGCAGAATAAATATTGACAAATTGAAAATTTTTAATTTCCATAAAGCATCCAGTTCTGGATTGGAGCCCTAGCACAAGACTAGCAGTACGTGTGTGTGTGCGTGTGTGTGTGCGTGTGTGTGTGTGTGTGTGTGTGTGTGTGTGCGTGTGTGTGTGTGTGCGCACGCAACATATTATCTGCCAAAAAAAGGTATCGTTCACTCAGGCCGCCATGACAGTCTGGGTAACATGGAGGTTGTGGCGTTCAAAGAAAGATGAAGGGGAAGAAGGTCGATTCACCCACCTGAGCTAACTCTGCCACTTGCTCCAGTAGCTAAACATAGCGAACGGTGATGCCCGTACGTCACGTTCCAAAACGCGGGCTTCCACCTCTCTCCGTCAAGCTGGCGGAGCACACACCCTCGCGAAGACAGCAGGTTTCATATTCCTGTTCAGACGTGAACATGGGGCAGGCAGGTCACTCCGATACCATCTCACACGACGTGCCATTGAACGTATCTGCTGGCTTTTCATGTATATTGGGGGTGTCATTCTGCTGTAATGAAAGTAATTTGTTTCAGTTTCTGGGTAAATGTGCCTTTGAAGGTGTGAAGTCTAAAATGACAAGTTTAATAAAAAAAAACAAAAAAAACATAAAGCTTGGCACAGTGTATTATTTCGTTGAGCATTTTATCAATTCTAATTCTAGTTCTACAGGTCACTGAACCCTAAACTTCCTCAAAAAGGTCAGCAAAACCGATTCTTTGAAGCACACGGCACAATAAGTGCGTAATTTTAACAAACATGGGATTTAAAACGCCTCTTCTTCACTTAAGCTCTGACTAATTCCACCAGTGGTACATTCAGATGCATTATAAAATATTACTCATCTGTTTTATTCTCAATGTCAGGCTCCATAGCAGCCAGTCATTTATAGTTTTCCTGTTATTTTCCAAAAATAAATGCAGTCAATAAAAATTCCCCCCCCCATTAATGTCATTGGTCAGTTTCTAGACACTTTATAATTTTTTTTTACTTCTCATTGCGAACACTCATCAAACTACAATTCTGTGCCCATATTTCTGTTTATGACAAGTTGCAGTGCATTACACAAAGCAGGTTAAATGTATCTATTTTCAGGAAGAATATAATAAATGTCAGTTTTAAATGCGCTATGTTGCCTTTATTTCCTGCCTTGGCTGTGAAGTTATTCCTCAAGTGACTGTATTTAAGGGCTGCTGAAAAAACGTGCTTATCTCTGAACGTCACTTAGCATGGCCCGAAGGCAACATGGGGACCACTGAATTCACCACACAGCAATGCACACGTGCGAACACAAGGTCCCTCATGCACGTACAACAAGCAGCGAGAGAGAAGAAGGAGTGGAAGGTGATTTGGCAAGGAGGAGGTCGTTATTGGCGTTAGCTGAACGGTTCCTCCAACTCAGCAACGGTGATTTTGCCTGGGGGGCTGTTGCATCACAAGTCGCCCTTGACCCTCTAACATAATGTTTCACAATCCCGTCTTTGGGGACCCACAGACAGTCTTGATAGGATTCTGAGGGGGAGCAAAAATGTGGACTGGCAGGGAGGTGGGAGGGAGCAAAAACGTGGACTCTCTGGCAGGGAGCTGGGAAGGAGCAAAAATGTGGACTGTCTGGCAGGGAGCTGGGAGGGAGCAACAATGTGGACTCTCTGGCAGGGAGCTGGGAGGGAGCAAAAATGTGGACTGTCTGGCAGGGAGCTGGGAGGGAGCAACAATGTGGACTGTCTGGCAGGGAGTTGGGAGGGAGCAAAAACGTGGACTGTCTGGCAGGGAGCTGGGAGGGAGCAAAAATGTGGACTGTCTAGCAGGGAGCTAAGAGGGAGCAAAAACATGGAGCATCTGTGGGACAGGATTGGGAAACACTGCGCTAACATCTCTCCAGCATCAAAGTATGTATGAACAGCAGAATCTGTGCAGCTGGCTTGCTGGGCCAAACAGAGAGGAGTCTTATTATGTGCTCATGCTATTGCTCCCCAAGGCCTCATTCCCATCAGCTTCTGCTTTGCGTTTACGCAATGCCTCGCATCTCCAGGAAAACGCGAGGTGGGGATTTCTGAACCGTCTCCTCTTGCAAGACTTTTACTTTCTCAACACGCACCGAGTGGTGTGTTTGATCAGAATGAGGAAGGAATCGGGTAGCAGATCACTGAACAGCTCCCTCTAAGAAAGGTCAGCGGTCAGTGGTGGAGCTTTAACTATTTATAAAGTGTGCTTTCAGAAATGCAACGACAGATTTATTTTTAGCTCCGACTTTAAAATCATCCACAGACGTTCTTTACCTTTTTCTTAACACACAGTATATAATGTGACCGCAGGATATACACACAAAAAAATGCTCCTCGACCAGACTTAGATCGCACTGAGTCAGGAAATTACTTGTTAATGATGCGATGATGTATGGTCATCGTGAGTGTGTCTGCACAGCTACTTTTGACCTGCAGTGGAAGCTCTTGGCAATTTTTTAGATGTCTCCGCTTTCACATTTGCTTCAAAAGTTAGCCACTCTGAGCAGTTAAGATTGATAACACGAGCCTCGTCCTAAAACAAGTCGATAAATAGTATCTTAACATGTTAATGCCTTTTAGGCAAACTCTATAGTTTGCAAAGTTTCATTTTTTTATCTCCCGTCACAGCCTCTACAATGAAAACGGAAAGCTAATGTGTAGCTCTTATTTACATATTCAATATTATTCTTTCACCACAAAATTGCAGTTGAATAGTGCACAATAAAGATCAGCTTTTGTCGGGCCACAGGGAACAGATAACGCTGATATCATTTGATAGGAATCTAACTTTATGGCAATGTCGATCTGAATATTCAAATTAAAACCGCTTTTATGACGATAAGCTTCATCTGTGTTTTGGAAAGATGGAATCATACTCAAATCGAAGGCTCCCTCTCTCTCTCTCTCTCTCCCTTCTACTCCTCTGTAGAAAAGAGGAAACAGACATGTCAGCCTCCTGAATAGTTTTTCCAAAAGGGCACTGGGACTTATATAAGCTGAAAATGAAAGAAGAGGTGACAGCAGAGGAAGAGGTTGCTCTTCTGAGTCGTCGGTGTCACCGTTTAACACAAACAACCACCAATCACCTTCCTGTGCTCCACGTGGGCGGCCAATCAGGGCTCGTCATTCTCAATCATCTAACGGATCGCAAAGATTTACGTATTGATTAGACATTCTCGGCATCTCCTCTAAATGGGTCATGTTCTCCAACGAGGATTTGCTGGGCAGGCGTTTGCCAAGGCTTTGCAGTAATTATCTCAGGCTCGTGTGGCTGGACACAGCGGGGGAGCCTGGTAAATTACACATTTCTTCCTAAAAGTGCGAATGCTTTATAGGCCGCCGTTATTCATAACTCTGTCACAGCATCGCAAGCGACCCTCAAGTGGATTAAAAATAAGGTTGACGACACTCTTTGTTTGGCATCGCGCCTTCTTTATTTGGCAGTGCTAAATGAGATATTGTTTTATTAGCGCAGCCTTAATTAATTTTCCGGATCTTTCTTTGGGATTCTGAAACATCTGGGGTATAGTTTGGGGGGTATTGTGTCCTCGTGAACATAATCCAGGCGCAGGATTCCTTGCCGTAACCAAGAAGAAGATGCCCACAAAGTAAGGCTCAACCCCTTACAGCGCCACCCTCAAACAGGACCAGTTAATATGGCTGCATGGTAGATTATGCTGACATTTCTCTCTGCGTGGCAGGAGAATCAGCCCAACGTCAGTATTGTCCCTTCAGCGTCGGTGAATGTGAATGAAGTCGGGATCACTAAAAACGACACGTCAGACAAGCTAAACCAAAAGCAAAATCTTGCGTAATGGTTTTCTATACTTCACATTTAGTAAGGGCATGCGCAATTCTAGAAGCGAGCTGAAAACAATGGCTTTTCGTTGTCGTCCTCGTTTTTTTTTTAAATTGCAACAACTGCAGTGTAACAAAGTGCGGATGCTTATATAGGTTAATCTTTGTTGTGTGGGAGCCCTTGTGTGTGAGCTGGGAGTGGTGTGAGCAGCAAGCTTGTTTTCATCACCTCGTCGAGGGTGTTTCTGTGCCTCGGATCGGCCCGTAGGCGGGCCGGGCTGCACCAGCCGACATGGAAAGGCCTTCAGAGGTTCCCTGTGTGAGGGTGTGCGGGCAGTCGCCTCTGCAGGGGAAGGCGGGGGGGGGCCAGCGGCCCAGGAGCCGAGGAGCCGCTGCACCTTCACACCCTACGCTGTGACATCTATGAAGCTCTTCTCGTTTTTCTCGATTCAAAACCAGCTGTGTGACAGATGCTGCATCTGGCCTGAGCAAGTTCCTTAAATTAAATAGCATAATATATCCATCTTCCATGCCACTTATCCAATACAGTTCTGGGAGGGGGGGCAGTACAAGCTCCAGTCCTGGGGGGGCAAAACAAGCTCCAGTCCTGGGGGGCCAGAGCCCTGCACATTTTTGAGTTTCCCCTGATTTAACACACCTGATTCAACTCCTTCTGCTAATTACCACACGGCTCTTGAGCTGAATCGTTTGTGGTGGAACAGGGAAAGAACTAAGCTACACAGGGCTCCGGCCCCCCAGGACTGCAGTTTGACACCCCTGCAATACAGGATCGCAGCGATCCTGATGTCTATCCCAGTCTAACCACAGCAGGCGGCCTGGGTGTGATGTCATTTCTTCACAGAGCAGAGACTTAGAGACTCTCACACTCTATGGGCTATAGAGAGATGCTACTCTTGTTAATTGCATGTTTTTCAACTGTAGGAGGAAACATGCATAGCGACAGAACATACAAATGCCACACACACACACACACACACACACACACACACACACACACACACGGGGATGTCAAACTGAGGAGTCAAACCCAGGAGTCAAACCCACAAATCACAGGACGCAAGACTTTGGGAATACTTACTGAGTCACTGTGCTGCCCATATTACAACATGAATTAAACATGAAGTGAGACATGTCCCTTAAGAATGAATATCCAAACTTACAAAAAATATTTTTTTTAAAATGCACCAGCAAAATACAGAAAATAGTGCTTGTGCAGTGCTTGTGTTTGTGTGTATGTATATTCACTCTCTCTATAGCTACAGGCCTATATATAGCAGCATATATAAATAAATAACATTACCGCTATTACGAACAATACAGACCTGAAAAGTTGTTAATTTAACAATTATTTTAATTTCAACTGCGAAATTTAATTTTAACCCTAACATTTCACATATCTCCAGTGGCCGAATGCTCAGTCTGGTCAGGATGGAGAGCAGACAAATAACAGCAGGTCATCTGTGAAGGCTGAGTGTCGCCGGGCTCCAGCGCCGAGTAGAGAAGGTGCAGGCAGGTGGTGAGCAGAGTGACGAATGACAGAGGAGATGACTCAAAGGATAACGCGCCGGGTGACACAGCAAACAATTTCACAGAGGATTCCTTAGTGCAAAATCCACCGTATACGGCAACGTATCAGATTTTTTTTCACAAGGAAAATTCGATTTGACATCGGGAAAAAAAAAGGTGCTATTTTTTTTTTTTAAACACAACACATAAAACAAGCTATCCTTCTTTAACCCACTGCTTACAACCACAAAGAAGCATATATCGTAGATAAGCAGAGTGTCAGTAAATTTTAGGAATTGTCAGTGGAAGCGCTAAGTCACACGGTCTCACTGTAGTTTCATGGTTTTAAAATATATTTCAATAGATTGTTCTCTATGTGAGAATTAAAAAAAAGTCTGTCAGTGGTTAGGCTGATGAGTTGCAGAAAGAAATTTGAAGTTGAAAGGAAAACCGATGGAATATTTTGTTTGTGAAAGGAGTGTTTGGTAGTACTGGGCAAACTGGTATTGTAGGCTAGGCAAGCTGCTGACCATCCGCAGGCTACAGGTACTGCATACAACTCGGTGCCAAACAACTCAAATGCCCAGTGCAAACTGGGAAACAAGACGCTGGGGAAATGCCACCTGAGAATTCGCAGGGCGTCGCGCGCGACCGTGCTGCATGGGATGCCAGGACTGGCAGCGGTGCTGATGTGCATTTGAAAATAAATCTAAATAATGCGAAATGGTTGTTTACGGGGGAAAATAAAAGGGCACGACAGCCTACACAGTACAAATCCAGATCTGTTTTTCAAACCAGATGCGGGTGTACGTTTCTAGAAGGAGGGTGTCAGATCAGAGAATCAGCACATGAAGATAAAGCGAACGGCACTCCAAAGACTTATAATCCAGGCCCATCTCCTTACCTTCTTATGATACCTAAGCAATCTCATGCCTGCCTGTACCGGAACATAAAAGCTTAGAGGAGATTAAATTTAAAGTAGGCCTACTGACTTTTATTTGTGATATGCATTATTGTCATAATCCCTTCCTGTGGGGAGGGATGTAATTTATTAACAGTGCCAAAAATGTCTAGGTTAGAACATGTAACAAAATGAAAACTTAATACATGGTTATGCTTTCAGTCGAATTTGAGACAAAATGTAAAACACTTCATAAGTCGGAAATTGTGTTAAACGCAGGCTGTTAGACAATCACAACGTATCCAAAAGAAAATGTCCATTAGTGTGACTTAATGTATAGGTGTTATTCGAATGCACACACTCGTGATGTCGTACCGCTGACACAGCATAGTAAACGGGTAAACTGTGCCCATGTCAAACATTTATCAACGAAAGCCAAAACAGCCACTTGTTTTCGAAGACAGCTATACTAGACTGCCCATTTTCACAAAGCAACAGTGGAGCATTCCGGTTTTGCAACTTTAGGCTCGATGCGACAGAAGAAAAGGGAGAAAACGAAAGCATAGAACTAAGCATAGAAACAATTCTATGCGACAGAGCAATCCTGAAATGGCCTTGGCATTGAACCATCACCCCCCCGCCGCTTTTTTGGAAGCAGTCGCCCCAGCATCATACGACTCAAACGATTGAAGAGTGGTAGTATTGAATGTGTCGTTCCCATACTGAGCACTTTAGCAGCTGCATTGTAAAAACATGGATAAATGCCTGTGTACATACTGGTGGGAACAGTTTATTATAATGTAGTTCATCATTAAGCACATAGCGAAACTTGCATAATATAGTATTGTGCTGTTGAACCTGGAAACTCGAAAGCAGAGATCTGATTCATGATTCACATGACTCACGACGGGAAATGCAATGGAACTCGCTTAACATCTGACTGCGAGCCCAGATGTTTATAATGCAAACAACCCATGTGTGCTTCCTGAGACCAAAGCCTAAGTAAGTCTAAAAAAAAAAACCTTGCGAAGAAAAATCAACTCATTAAAATCGTAGTAAATCCTTTATTTGTTTCATGTTCTTCATACATACATGTCGCAGTTCAAATTTTAACTATTGGACACAACAGTACATATTTTAAACATGGTATGGGGGAAAAAAAAAAACTTAATATATTCCCATAAGCATAACGTATAACCATTATGGGTCTGGTGACAAGGAAATAAAGTTCAAGAAAGAAAAAAAAACAAATCCACACTAAAAAAAAATCTTAACATGTTCTAAATCTTAAACCCGAAATAGCATAGGCCTAGTAAATTAAACTTGATGATGAAAATGATCGTCATCAATGTCTTGTTTTGCACATTTTCCTAGTTCAGTTTCAAAAGGTTAATATCTTTGAGAGTGCGCAAGGACGTCAACAAGCGCTTAAATTTATTAATAGACAACTCATCTTTTTAGCAACTCATTGCTAAACAGCATTGTTTACAGTCTTCATGGACAAACATTACCGCTATGGTCCACGAAGCAACTTGAAATGACTGTCCTAGTTCGTACTGTGTGAAATCTATGACGTTACATGGACAGAGTAAACATGACATAAAAGCATCCCAGGAAAAATATGATTTGAAAACGCTCTAGTTACCTGTAAACTTCAGGTATTATCTAGGTTTTTACCAAATCTCTGTTGACGCTTCGTATTAAAACTCACATGACTATTACACCCAATTCCGGTAAATAAGAGGGATACACTAACTATCCTATTTAGGAACTGACAATACACTTCCTGGAATACGTCATTTTTCATAGATGGTAAAAAGAGTGATTTTGAAACCAATTTATTATTCTCAGAAAACCTACAGACCTTGCCCGGAACTAAAAAGAATTTAAGATATGCATTATAGCACAGGTAAGAACATGGAAATTAGTAATGTAATACCGTGATTTTAAAAGTATCCGTAAAGTCGGATCACATTGCTTATTGCACTGCACAGTCATGAGCAATTAAAACATTTTTAGAGGTCCTCCTCAAATAAGTCGGAGCGTTCTGTATGTGGTTTTTACCAATACCTGTTGTAGAAACTTGGTGTCTATTCACGCCCGACTGGTTTGTGTTGCAACAAATAATAACGGAGCTTTTCGTATTTCCCTTTGGTGTGAATAAACTGATTTAGTCAGTCAAACAAAAAAAAAAAAAAACAACATTCCACAACTTCATGGAATTGGTTTTATAATAATATTATACATATAGCCTGAAATGCAAAACTATTTAGATATATTTTACCATATAAATCGGATAATTTCCAATTACACGTTTGCACAGTCTTGGACCATAGAACGCTACGATTACACCATTTCCCACCCGTTACCAATTAGTGAAAAAGGAAACATTCTGACACACGTGAACCTTACGGGAAAATAAGCGCAAGAGGCGCCCATCGGCAACTCGCGATCAGGCCACACGCCACAGCCATGTGCATACAGCGACGCATCAACCAACTTCCCTAATGGAAAAACAAGCTCTCAAGCAATGCCTTTCAACAAATAAATAATTCCTTCGCACACGAACGTCATGTTGAACACTGTGTCCACGATGATTACGGAGGAAGAAATAAAGCGCATGATCATACAGACAGACATACCTTTGTCTAGAAAACCGAAAAAGCAATCAGGAAAAAAAATAAGAATAAACGAGTACGTGTGTCCCACGGAATAACCACTCTAGAAATGTTCGGTATATGCTGAATCTGTGGGTTAAGAACAAGGATAAGCAATTCAAAGCCGCTATGCTTATGTCACAGAATAGCAAATTAGTTCTGAGAATTTAGAGGCTGGGCTAAAGTCAAGGTCTACGTAGACCATTCATGTGACCGTCTGTTTTGGAAGCGTCCAAAAGAAAGGGAGAACTTCATGTTAAAACCGATACATTTTACCCAACTTTACCAATAATAGAGCTGTATTACTCAATAAATTTCGAAATATTTCGCTTACATTTGAATCAAATATCAAAACGTTTGATAGCTTCCAAAAAACATTTTCCCTGCATGTCCTTATAACGAAACTGTGCAAAGCATCGTCCTCCCCTGTCCTCCAAAAATGGTACAGTCGTACGCTCAAATTCCGAGAATTGAGCTCTTCTGATTCTTAGAACTGGGGTTCTTAGAAGTGGTGATGCAAGGAGTTTCTAGGAAAGCACTACCAGGTGATTTTTTTAAATTCTTTTTTTTTGGCTAAATTATTTGGCGCGAAGTTGTCCTTTCTGTAGCAGGTGGCTTAGCAGTTGTGGATGTTTATTGAAATATATAACAAGGTGTTTTGGGAAAGTTTTGTGTGTGTTGTTGTTGGTACTGAGTGGCCTGGCCATTGTCGGTACTCTGACGCATCTCCGTCGGTTTCTGATATTCCTGCTGCGGGGAGAAGGGGGTTTGCGGCAGTAGGGCTGTGAAAGGTCTGCTGTCACTTTAGGCTGACATGCGAGAGCGCGGTGCTGCAGAATCATCTGCGCTCTATAGATTATACCAAAAAATCCGAATCTTAGTTTCTTGCAGTTTTCTTGATTAGTTCAGCTTGCTCTCGCAGCCATGAATGCGTGCCAGAGCGCGTTATGTGTTGTGACTGATCTGTTTATCCCAACATATGAGATGCGCATATAATGTTATATGAATGCTTGACTGGCATCGCCGCCTGCATCACTGCGCTTTGATGAATGCCCTAAGTTTGTGGACGTCTAGGACTTTCTTTCTATAAGGTGCTTGCTAACTTCTCGCAAAGATCTGTTTTGGGCAATGTGTGTGACTCCTCTTTGGGTATGAAGCTACACGTTCAGAAGTCGTTGACTCCTGTTGGGGGAAAATGCGCTAACCGAGGATGCAAGGTTAAGGCTGCAGATCGCTCGTAACTGCGTTACGGCCCTTTCAGCCATCCCTGGACTTAAACCGCTTTATCGACTGGTATATTTCCACTCAGTCATATGTCTGTGGGTTCTGGGTTGTCAAGGCAGAAAAAAAATGTACGAAATGTGTTTTATTTATGGTTCGACAGCGGTAACCAACGGCTATATTCCTGTCGCTCGTCGCTAGCAATGTATCAGATATTATTTTTACTACAATAAACAGGCGCATTACAAATGCGTGTAGAAAAGTTTGCGTGTCGCTAACTATTAAATAACGTTGTGTTCATTTTAGGCGACTGGCAACGCTTCAAAATATCAATTGGTGTTTTAAGTTCAATAAATGTTGGGTTTGTTCTGTACGATCTACTTTCTCATCGTCTTTAGTATTAGTTCAGTACCAAGGCGAGACACACTTGATGGAAAGAAGCACCGTGATGTTGGACAAATGCCGACACGCTATTTCTGGAAACTAGCTACCAGGTTTCAGACGTCAGTTCTATGAGGATCCTTTTCAATTTACTCCAAACGTGAATTTGAGGACCAGTTTTTTTTTTTTTTTTTTTTTGTTGGGGGGGGGGGGGGGGGGGGGGGGGGGGGGGGGGGGGGTGGGGGGGGGGGGGGGGGGGGGGGGGGGGGGGGGGG
>JABFEA020000046.1:12117948-12128484 GCA_019775915.2 Cyphomyrus plagiostoma
CCCCCCGCCCCCCCCCCCCCCCCCCCCCCCCCCCCGCCCGCGCCCCCCCCCCGCCCCCCCCCCCCATAACGGGGTTACTGAACCAAACTGACAAATGTTCTCTCCTCTTTCCGAAGCCGGCTGTTTTACACTATATTCACGGACTCTGTCAAGTGTAACCTGAGTGCCATAAGCCTGGACCCAAAGGTGGACCCAGAAGGCTTCGCCATTCTGCTGGAGTTCATGTACACGTCATGTCTGTCACTGAAGGACAGTCTGATTGTGGCGACTTTGAACACTGCCATCTACCTGCAGATGGACCATGTTGTGGACACCTGCCACAGATTCATCAAATCCAGGTAGATTGTCTGTCTTGTCTGTCTGTCTTGTCTGTCCTTCTTTCATATAATGCTGAAACCTGGATCTCTATTCTCCAGGGACTCCTCTGCTAAGCTGTCCAGAGAAGACATCCTGGCCAGTCCCCTGCTGTTGTCTCAGGACGTACACGCCTACAGGGCTCACGAAGAGCAGAATTTACCGAGCCGCGTCGCCCCCTTCAGGGATGGGAGGCCCTACTGTCCCAGCATGTTTGGTAGCGTTAACACCCCTAGCAGCTCCTACCATCTCTATGGCCATCTCCCCGTCCAGGGCTTCTCCTTTCCATTAGGGAAGCTACCAGATGCCAAAAGCTCCTTCCCAGACTTTCCAAAAGGGGGCGCCTTCCACCAGAAGCTCTCCTCGCCGTCCGACTGCGCCAGCGTCGACTACCGCGCAATCACCACCGCTGCCCCTAGCGTCAGTCATCTAACATTCTACCCCTCGCAGGAGGTTACTAGGGAGGAGGCGGCCAGGAAAGAAACGCCAGGAGAAGCCCGATCATCTGGTGTAAGTTTAGGCTTCAAGAGACCAAACTTCCCTGGATGCCAGGAGACAACCAGAGAGGTGTCCTCTATGGACCAACAGCAGCAGCAAGAAGAAGAAGAGATAGAGGAGGGAGAAGAGAGGGATTTGGGTCACCTACACTACCCACAGAGTCTTCCCCCCAGCCGCCGCAAGGTCCCTGTGGGCAGCCCACAGAGCCCACTAAAGTCCGACTGCCAGCCAAACTCGCCCACAGAGTCCAGCAGCAGCAAGAATGCTGCCCTTAGCCTCGGCCAGGCCCCTGGCTCCCCCACGGCTCCGGGCGTGGCCGACCCCAAGGCCCGCAACTGGAAGAAATACAAGTACATCGTCCTCAACTCTGTCAACCAAGCCTCAAAGGAGAGTGGGGACAGTCCCAGGCCGGAAGCCCGATCGCCTGCCTACCCACCCACCGGCGAAGCGGAGCACCCAGATCCGCAGGCGAGCAAGGTGACTGAGCGGAGCGAGGAATCCCCGGCACCACAGGCTAGTCGTCTCAACAGTATCATCAACAGGTAAGTTAGTGGTCGTCTGCTGGTCCGACGGAAGCCTTACAGGCCAAATATTACTACAGTACAAGTTTAGAGCAGGTGAATTGTCAACATATGAAAAAGTTCTGGACTTCAGTTTAAGGTACTTTTGTGAAAGATCTGAGATCGTATTATAATCTGGAAAAATTATTCTTAGTCTAATCCTATTGGCAAGATCTGGTATGCCACAACCTAAGATCTGTGTGCCGGATTTTGTCGCATGCATGCTAACAAAATATATGCCCCCCTTTCCTTTCTGAAGGACCCATGAGGGGACTCAGAGGGGCTCCTCACTCTACCCAGGACACCTAAAGTGCTCCTCTTGTGGCTCCTGCTCCCCCCAGCACCCAGAGGTGTGCACCCACACTCCCGTCTCCAGCTTCGGCGAGGAGATGTCGGAGCTGCACTCTGAGTACTCAGACTCCAGCTGCGGTACGTCAGTCCTCCGCATGTCCCGCGCCCTGCGGCTGCATTTCCATAAGCTCACAGAACGCGTCCCGCCGAACGTGGCAAAAGTTACGCCTGCGAGCAATTCAAAGTCTTTACTGTTGAGTAACGCTGGATCTGTCTGTCCAAGATGTAATTTTATTTGTTTTTTTTTTTTAATAACAGAAAACTGCACATTCTTTTGCAACGAATGCAACTCTAAATTCACAGAGGAGGATTCCCTGAAACGGCACGTTCTCCAGGCGCACAGCGACAAGCCGTACAAGTGCGACCGCTGCCAGGCCGCCTTCCGCTACAAAGGGAACCTCGCCAGTCACAAAACCGTCCACACGGGTATGCTTGCGGCTCGCCGTCGCCGTCTGAGGTCGCCGGAACCCTCTGCTCGCGCGTTCTCACGGCCCGTCCTTGCGCTTCCAGGGGAGAAGCCGTACCGCTGCAACATCTGCGGCGCGCAGTTCAACAGACCAGCCAACCTGAAGACGCACACTCGCATACACTCTGGAGAGAAGCCTTACAAGTGCGAGACATGTGGTGCCCGCTTTGTCCAGGTAAGCAGATACACCGGTCAAATCTGGATAACCCCCCTGATGCTAAATAGATGTTGTACACCCCCTTCCTGTTGCACTAGATCTTAGATGTTCTCTTTAATTTAGGTTGCCCACCTTCGTGCTCACGTGCTGATCCACACAGGGGAGAAGCCTTACCCCTGCGATATCTGTGGGACGCGTTTCCGCCACCTACAGACACTCAAAAGCCACCTGCGCATTCACACAGGAGAGAAGCCGTACCATGTAAGTACATCCTCTGCAGCACCCAATATTTTGACACATCCCTTCCCCGCTGAAGCGATACGCCCCTCTCACCTACCTGAGTGTGAGCCTGTACCACTTTTGTTCCCTGCTAACTTCACATTGCCCTGTCAACAAGTACAAATTGTAACTGACAAGCCCTGGTTGCCTCTAACCCAGCTAATGTTTCACTTCCATTCAGTGTGAGAAGTGCAACTTGCACTTTCGCCACAAGAGTCAACTGAGGTTGCACTTACGGCAAAAGCACGGCGCCATCACCAACACCAAAGTCCAGTATCGTATATCAACAGCCGACCTGCCCGGCGACCTTCCCAAAGTCTGCTGAGCAGAGCCTGGGGAGGGAAACCCCCTCTTTGAAATATGAACCACAGACTGTTTTGTACACTTGTGAAATTGTGCCACAATTTTTTTTTTTTTTTTTTGGGGGGCAGGGGGGGGGTCCCCATCTTGAATGGGTTTTCTACAAAGGAATGTAGAACCAAAAATGGTTTGGTCATGTGTGAAATGTACTTGTAAAATGTATATTTTGTGTATATGTCAAGTTGGGAGTTATGCTTTTTTTTAAAAAAGTCTTTTGATGTGTGAATGATGGGGGACATGGATGAAATGGACTTCAATATCCAGTGAGGATGAAGTGTTTTATATCAAGACAAGGTTTCTTTCAGAGCTGACTGAAAAAGTGAGATGTTTGACTGAAGGCCGGTACCTTTACCCCCTCCCAAGGACAAACGTTCAAGCTAATTTTACACTCTAAGCGACTGACTGGGGGAAGTGTAGTGAAATTGGATTTTATGAAAAGCTATAATATGTATGTATGCACAGTTTTAACCATGTCTATACAGGTACAAGCTAAGGAGCTTCATGAACATGGCGCAAGACTCAGAGATGACTTAAAGCTCTGCTGGCAGAGTGGCTTCCAGAAATCTCTTCTGTAAACAGGACACATTGTTTGAGCCACGTTCCCATGTACACGTGTGACGTTTCTTGCCAAGTGAAAACTTTAGTCGTCAGTTTTGAAGTCGAGGTAGACTAAGTGTCCGGACCCTTTGTAAATACACTGTGTGCTGACGGTGCCTTTTCTTCAAAGCAACCATAGTTCTAAAAGTTCCATTCGGTGTAAAACTGCATTAAGATGGTTTTCCCCCTCAGCCCCTCCGTCTGCTAAATGCACAAATTCATGACACTGCTGGAGCTGTACATTTCCAGGAACTATGCGGGGAGTGAATTTTTGTAAACTGCATTAAGCTTATTGTAAAATAGATGTATGAATGTAAAATAAAACTGAATTTCTATGTAACATGTTGCATGTTAGTCCTTTAACGAAAAGGTACTGTACGAGTCGGGGATGAAATCTGTTTCATTATAGCGTTTACCCCTCCCATAAGTTTGAGGAATTCGGTAAAACTCCAGTGAATGCGGAATACAAATCCATCAAAAGGGAGCGGGATCTTAGATACACTCAATGTTTATACCCATTAGTCTGGAATTAACCTTATACATTCCCAAAGAAACAAAGGATTTCTGGTCACAAGCTGCATTTCCAGGTGCATGTTCAACTTGTCATATGTACACTTAACATCTCCAAGAGCGGAAATGCATTGCTAAATATACACTATGGACTAAGTCCTTATTTGTGCCGTTAATTCCCAGTAAACTGAAGGACGCTGCATTCGATCGTCACATGTGGAATATCCTTAAACGCTCTAGGGGCGCCTCCCTGAACACATTCCGGTCAAGACGCCTCTGCAAGTTGTCGCTCAACTTTACTTCCTTGTCGACTGTACCTTGCACTCTTTTGGTTAAATTTCGTGCCCATTTTGGATAACGAGCAGAAGCAACACCACTGTTTTCTCAAGTACGTTTCCTCTAATTATTCTGTCGAAACTAAAACTTACGGAGAAATTTAATAGGTGTCCTGAAAAGGATGTTCATTGTAATAAATCCTGCTTTCGCGCAAAAAGTAGACAAACTGTTCTGAAAATTGTTGCTTCAGTTCGGCATAATTTTCAATAAGTATTAAATGTCATTTCCCATGAAGTCCAGTTTCCTAACCTGTTGTCCAACTGAAGAGCCCATCAATAATCTTAGTTGCCAGGGTGGCTTACTGAACTTTCCACATACAAGCACCTGTTGTGCAATACGTCTTTTTATCAGGATTTTCAAACTCTCACATCTGGCGTGACACTCGCGCTTCGGACTCTCACGCAAGAGGCAACTATATATTATTCCATTATAAACCTAAATTCGGAAGCATTAAAAGCGTTGGGGCAGCTTGCATGAGCAAAACTCGCTCCCTTAAACTCGGCGCTTAAAGTGGTCAGAATAAGTACCACTTAATACTTATGCGGATACAGATTCTTTATTAAGAATTGTGAAAATACAATAAAAGCGTTAAGGGCAGCGTTTTAAATAACTACTATGCCAGGTTGTGCGCCGCCTCCTCGTTCGCTCCCTTTTCTCGCTCAGCCTGAAATTCCGGAAAGTCGTATATCAGCGTGTCATTGAGATCTGCCGGCCCCAGTCTCCAGTGAAACTCTTTCCGAGTTGAGATCTAAAGGGAAACAACTGCTTGTGAAACCTGGTGGGTGCTTTTTAACTTTACTTTTCCTAGCAATGGAATAAAATCCGGTTTTATCCACCTCGTTATCTGAAAAATCCTCAAAAGCAGAGTCGCGCACACAAATTGTACAGACATCATCATCATCTTCTTCCCCATCTATCTGAAAGGAAACTCACAGATTACGATCACAATTTTTTCCATTGTCTGGTCAAACTGGGCTAGTTTATATGCTTTTTAGATCTAGGAAACAAAATACTGGCCTACATAATAATGAAGCCGCGGTTTGAAGCGGCTGCAAAGTTTGGGTACATTTTGCTGTAATTTCATTAACTTCGCAGTAAGGACGACGCACCGTGTTCCGATGGGGGGGGAGAGCAATGTGATTAAAAATAAATCAACCTAATTTAAAAGCACTCCGCTGTTATGAAAAGTTCAGAGTTAAAGCTAAAAACGCAATGGAACCACTTACCTCGTCATCAGAAAGCACATTGTCAGCCGGTCCTTCTCTACAGTCCGTTTTTTTTTCCTCGGAAGTGGAGTTATTCTGTAAACAATAACATAAAAGTTAAAAGTGGCTCACAGCCAACGGACTAGGTCAGAATTAATTAAGCCTTCATAGGAAAGCAATAATGTATATGCCTATATGAATACGAATTTGTTTTGCTTACCATAATGCTGTCAGGTCCAGGTTCCGGCATTTAAAAAAATAACACCTGCGATCAAACCTTTGTAGACATGACATATACACTATACACTCAAACGTGACATATACACTCAAACGTTTGCCATTTTAAATTGGCTGACAAACTTCAAAGTGAAACAACGACCTCTTTATATCCTCACTTCTGCCACCAAAAACTCAGACTTTGTATTTCGTCTTACGTCGTCTTTAGTCGGCTGCTGGAGAAAAAAACAAGTTTTCCAGATTCAGGTAGGCTTACCAGTAAACCATTACACATTCGGAACAGCAGCGTTTCCTAATAGCGGTTAATGGTCACGGCGACCTTTGACCTTGAGTTTAGCTTTGTCAGATGGTCATCGATAATCTCATTAGGACTAGATTTACGTAGGCGTGATGTAACAGCCCATTTTAATCACGTCTTCAATTTAAAAGAATTTTAACCCGGTAAAGTCCACAAGAATGAAAAAAAATGTTGAGCACCAATCGTATAAAAAAAGAATTACAGCTGGATCTATTTTAATCCTATTTATTCTACAATGAGAATCCTCATCGAGCCTCCTGGATAATGAAAAGTTCAATCTCGGACTACTTCAGCAAAAACACAAAGTAACATAGGTATAGTTTCATGTTTGTTTCATTTAAGTGCTAATAAAACTAATTTAGTCACCTCACAACTGGTTGCATAGATTCACCATAACATTTTGTGAAAACCTTAAATAAGTCTAATTTGCCTCAACCTCCATTTTGCAATGCAATTCCTGGAACAGGCCAAAATCAATATAGCCAGGCACTAGACAAAAACGGACTAACCAACACATACAACATATACATTTACAATCACACCAATTTATTCTGTTCTATGGGGTAACTGTTCTATATGCACCACATTCTATATGTTTCTTGTTGTTTAAAGTTATTTTTATGCAACTATAACACTCAACCAGGCAAATGGTAATGAAAAAAATGTTTATTTCAAACCTTTAAACAAAATGGAAACAATTAATACAAACAAAAACATTCCCCATGACTCCAAAAAGTATGACAACACTTAACATAAAATTAGGGGCTTCTTCCATTTATAACTAAAATTAATCCCATACAGAGTTATAAACTTTTGATTTAGATCTGCTGAAGGAAAAATCAAGTCTATTTTTATTTTAATCTTTTTGAGGGCAAAGAAAAATCTATTTTTATTTTAATCTTTTTGAGGGCAAAGAAAAATCTATTTTTATTGTAACCTTTTTGAGGGGGTAAAAAATAAATTCTCAATTGTCTCATCGCACTTCTTGCAGAGCTAGTTTGCAGCTTCCTATCTGGGGGATATCTGAATAGGAAGACATTAGAGAGATCAAATTATATCAAGTAGGAACTATACTCAGTGTGCCATCAACAGGCTTCGTGCCTGTTGGGGCAACCGGGTGATGCGAAGGTAAAACGGCAAACATTCCTCAGAAGATATTCTTTGCCCCTAGTGTTGTCAAACTCAAAACAGTGTCACTGGAGATGCAAGTTCAGCTGCAACAGGCAGCCAGCAGAGGGCAGCATGTCACTGTTTCTGCTGCATGGCTTCTTTGCGGGCCGCGTCCTGCAGCAGCTGTGTGTCCACCTCATCCGCAGGCAGCTGCACGTAGCGCACCACTGAGCCACGGATGAAACAGTTCTTCACAGACAACTGATGAACAGGGGGAAAAACAAGCCAAAATCTATCAGGCAGACTTTCATGAAGCAAAAGTGTGCTTGATGGCATACAAATCTTAGTTCTTAGCCACCATTAACCAGCTGTACCATGCATCATAAAAATTTAGAATGAACTATTTTACCAATTCCATTTCACAGAAAGGCAAGGGAATCATTTATATCGTACATTAACCCGTCTGGCAGACTTGTAAGTCACTTTTAATTAAGGCTGAACAGTCAAGCACTGTCTGGTTTCATGAACATATTACCAAGATTTCCAAATTACAGCATCAGTACTGCATTATACGTTTGGAAATGGTGTTTTAACCATATTTCCTCGCCCTATCAATATTTTATGTCACTATTAATATTCAATATATTAATATAATTAAAATTAATTATATATAATTTAAATAGACTAAATATCCAAGTGCCTGAAGTGTAAACATATTCCAAGTATTTATTAAGATTGAACAGAAATGCTTAACTGAACAAGACATTATATAAAATCTTTTAGGGGCTGTTTTGTTCCTCTGCCGAACTGTTCCACGTGAAACAAACAAAAGAACACAAACTGACTAAATACGAGTGCTTTAAAACATAAAAAATATATATGTATTTCAAGTATTAAGCAACTAAGTTCAAAAGTTAATGTATCATTCGCCTCTATACATTTATCAGCCCATTATTGACTTTCTTTTATTTGAATTTTTAATTTTTTTTAAACACGCCTGCTGCGATGTTATGTTATATGGAGTTACATTTTGTTAATTCTCCTGTAGCAAGAGAATGTCCCTCACATTATTATTACAGGAATTAATGAACACATTCATTTACTTACCGTTTTGACTAAAAGATTTATCTGACAACCTCATAACCAGCATTTCACAAGAGAAATAACCAATAGTGCCACAACAACTCTCACCATATGGGGATACTTCTCTGGATCTGTCACACTTATGTCTGTTAGTTTAATATTCAGGTACTGTAAGGGGGAAAAAATAGGAATTGCAATGAACTATCCATTAATGTGCATCACTGTTGAATTACATAAATCCAATTTTACACCAATGAACCACAACATTATGGCTACCTCCACGTGAAACAATGTTGACCATCTCGTAAAAATGGTGGAACCATGCCGAATACTGACAGTGATCCGAGGAGAGAACCACAAAGCACTGCCAGGGTGCCGGGCAGCGAGGACTCCTGAATGCGAGATGTGACTGTATCAGATGGGATAGGCTTCATTCATACATCACATCAATAAGTCCAGGTCAGCTGTGTGTCCCCTCAGACCACTCTCAGTAGGGTCTGTCTAGGACTCTCCACAATCCTCACAGTGTCGTCGACACTCTGATCCAGATATCTAGCTAAAACAATTTGGCCGTATTCAAAATCATTCTGACATTTACCAATACTCATTTCTTCTGCATTCATCACGTCAACTACGAGTACCAAATGTTAGCTTACCTATATGGCTACATCCCAGGCCTTGACACGGGCCAATTTTCTACATAGTCAATGTAATTCGCTCCACGTGGCGGTGGTGATAATGTTTTGGCTCATCGGTGAACATTGTGTTAAAACCAGGGAGACTCTTTAGAAAAGCCTTTAAGAAACGTATATAACCGCACCTGATCAACTGAGTGTAATGTCCCACATATGCTGCAAAGAATCAGATGGGGGGGGGGGGAGAAATTCAGACATGGCATTAAGGTGCGGTTTCAAACATTACATTTAGTCGAAATCATTTGGATACCACCACGTAAAACACACAAGTCCTAACCTTAGGTCGTTTTTTAGTTCAACGACAACGTCTTTTCCCACCAACGACTTGAAAAATGAGTAGAACAGCTGCAATGGAAATTGAAGAAAACATGAAATACATTTCCCGGAATATTAAAAATCATAATTCACTTTTAGATCACTTTTATGAAAAACACACTAAACGCATTATTCGACAGATAGCAAGATTTTATCCAATGCAATGACGTTTTAAATATGCGAAAAGCTGCATATATAAATTAGACACTCGGAAATATATCCCATTACTCGATAACCGGTCGGCATTAAATATAACCTTTGAAGAGTTTCAGATAAAAACACAAGCGATAAACGACGTAAATCAAAAACAAAAAGGCATATTACCATCTTCAGATACAACGCTGCTAACGACGGACATACGTTCCTTCCGCTTTGTGGGAACAACTAGGGCGCGTGTGGAAAACGTCATAAAATAGCGCCAAGCACTAGTGCGTGATAATGTTGTGTTATTTCTATGTTGTGTTGTTACTTGTTATAATAATAAAGGAGGGTGGAAAATGAGGAACGGTTCCCCTATAGACAATTTGAAATTACCAATCTCCCACCCAAAAAATATAACTGATAAATCCTACTCTAAAATATTTTAAGCCGCGTATATACTTCACCAATTACAGTTCCTATCAATATCATTTTAAAAATTAGCTGGTTACTAGCAACCATCGGAAACATAACATCTTGAAGAGTGTGACATCTTTTCTAACGATTTTAATACAGATCAAACGATTAGCCATAATCCATCCAGGGACGTAAGTCAGACGCATTTCGAAGGGGGTTACACGCTGGCATAAAACTAATATTTTATGTTAAGTGGGGGGGGGAGGGGGGGTCCCAAACGAATGATAATGAAATGTGAGGGGGACACATCCCCCTCAGATTTAATGGCGGCGACACCCATGAATCCATCCATCCATCATCCATTCAATTTCTGAAAGCGAATTGTCCAATTCAAGGTCGCTGGGACTGGAGCTACGCCCCCAAGGTGAGGAACAGCCAGGTTGGGGGGGGGAGTCAACCCATCGCAGGGCACATCCACACGCCATTCAATCAGACCAGGGGTGTCAAACTCCAGTCCTGGGGGGCCGGAGCCCTGTGTAGCTTAGCTCTTTCCCTGTTCCACCACAAATG
>JABFEA020000046.1:12166125-12177785 GCA_019775915.2 Cyphomyrus plagiostoma
TTTCCCCAAAAAGGAATAAGAGTGTTAATGAACAGTTTCTGAGGACTTGTTAAATGCAGTTTTACAGAATATAGTGTGTTTGTTGTAATTTGATGCACTATGATAAAAAAAAAAAAAAATTCGGCCCGCACATGATCACATTTCTTCTCATCCGGCCCTCACCCTAAAATGAGTTTGACACCCCTGCTCTAAATTGTCCACAGTGGTTTTTTTGTGATCAAATTGTTTGTGAATGAAATTGAAAGAAAAAACAAGCATTAACAGAATTACGTGGTTCACATACGCACAGACAGACATACGAATATATGATATCTTTTGTGAGGAAAGTCCATTTATTTCTAAGGGAAAAATTCTAATCCCATTAATGACAACCTTAACCCCTACCCAGCCCTAACCTTAGCCATAAGTAATCAAACTAAATACAAGACTTTTGGCATTTTTAGTTTTTTGATTGTAGTCGAATATTTCTTTTATGAAATTGGGGTTATCATTGTGAGGACCAAAAAATGTCCCCGCAGGGTGAAAGGTTAGAGGTTTTTATGACATTGTACGAAGATCTTGTCCCCACAATGTAATAATCACACATGCACACACACACACTAGTACAGCAATAAACAACATAGTTTCACATTCCAGTCCATTATTATGAGCTGATTCTGCAGCACAAATTCATTGCCAAATCACATGAATGTGTCATGTGACTGTAAGAACAGGGGCACCCATTGGCTGACCTGGGGGGCACTTGCTGCCATTGACCTGGTCCTGGCTTCTGTCATCCTGCTGGCAGAACACGCCCGTGAACCCTGGCAAAGGGGAAATGAGAGAGTCGAGCATGTAAATCCACCCAGAGCGGTAGCGGGCGGCAATGTAGCGAGGGTGTGGCGGAGGGGCAGCGCACCGGGCATGCAGATGCATGAGAAGCTGCCAATCAGGTCCTGGCAGGTGGCACCGTTAAGGCAAGGTGAAGAAGCACACTCATCCAGGTTCTTGTCACAGCGCTCGCCCCCGTAGCCTCTGGGGCACTCGCAGGTGAAGGAGCCGTTTGTGTTCACACAGCGGCCATTGTGCTCACAGGGGTTAAATCCTGGACACGTGCAGAGAGAGCCATCCATCAGCAAAGATTAGGCATACAAGTGCGGAAGAGGCACGGGTGATTCTAAGTCGGTGGGCACACATACAAGAAAGGTCTAGAAACTCAGATGGGCTTACAGCAAGGTTCCCCAAATTCTGTCCAGCACAGTTTCAGATTTCCCTTTTCAAGCATACCTACTAAACCTGGTAATTGTCTGATTGAAGATGTATTGAGCAGGGAAATCTGCAAGCTGTATTAGATTCTGGTCTCGCAGCACCGGTCCTTGGGGTGCCACAGACAGTCCACATTTTTGGTCCCTCCCAGGCCCTGCTAGGGAGCAAAAATGTGGACCATCTGTAGGTCCCCAAAGGCTGGGACAGGAAGTACTGGTCTAGAGGCTTGGAGATGTGTGGATGAGACTGGAGAGCCTCGGTGATGTAAGTGGTTGGATGACAGAAAGACAGTGTTGGAGACTGAAAGAGGTGGACGTGGGCAGACTAAGGTAGAGGCGAGGCGAGGCGAGTCAGGGACGGCACAGAGCTCAGTCCTCACCGAGGACGCACTCGTCGATGTCCTCGCTGCACGTGTCACCTGCATAGCCAGTGTGGCGGCAGCCGCAGGAGAACTTGCCAGTGTGGTCAGTGCTGCACTCCCCACCGTTCTGGCAGGGCTGGGCCACACACTCATCGCTTTGGTTGCACAACAGACCTGAACGCATAGCAACACAATGGATCTTTAATGTCTTACATTCTAAAAAAAAAACAATTAAAATGACTGCATGACAAAAATGTCCTGAACAAACAAGAATTATATTTCAGATTCTTCAAAATGGGTCCTTTTTGCCTCAATGACAGCGATGCACGGCCACAATCATTAAATCATTCTCAATCTGTTCATCTTGTTAAGGGTTAATTGGGTAGCCAAAAGTTACACTAGTAACCAAAGTTCCCAGGAAAGCATTCTGCTAATTTTCCATTATAGTAATTTTTATCGAGTTTTACGATAAAGGAGATTGCGTGGGCTGAGACACACATGCAGTGAATGACGGACCAGAAGTCTGAGAAAATCTGTCCTTTGGTCGTCTTGGTTCCAACCACTGCATCCCCGAGAGAGCGATTTCTACCTATGTACCAACGTGAAGAAGGGCGGGCAGGAGACGTGTCGGGTGGGGCTGTTTCACAGCTGACAAAGCTAGAGATGTGAAGGCACACTTAACCACCTCAGCATCATAGAGCAGCACGCTACCCGCTCGGTTTTGCCAGTATTTAGGCCTCCGCTTGATTGTTAGCAAGACAATGATGCCAAGCGCACCTCCAGGCTGCGTAAAAGTTACTCATCAAAGAAGGAGACTGACGGCACGCAAATGACCAGGCCCCCACAGTTACCTGACCTTAACCCAAAAGCGATACTCTGGGATAAACTGGATCCAGGAATGGGGTAAGAGCAGCTAACATGTTCATGGCATATGTGCAAACTTCTTCCGGAATGTTGGAAAAGCATTCTTGTTGATAGTGGTTCAGAGGATACCTGGAGTACACAGCTGCCATTAAGGCAAAAGCCGGACATTCTGAAGAATCCGAAATGTAAGACAATTTAGATTTGTTCAGGACGTTTTTTGTTCTCTGTATAATTCCACGTAATTTTCATCACAGTTTTTTTTCTTTACAATCTAAAAAAATGCCAAAATAAAGAAATATCAATCAATGTCTCGATTTATCTAGATTTTAGACTGGTACAGTATGTACAGTTCTGCATAAAATTCTTAGGCAGTAAAAGGAAATGTTTAAAGCTATTTATATGATTAGTAAGTGTATATGTGCTCTGAAGGAAAAAAAACACAATTTAACATTAGAAAGTGCAAATTAAGACTAATAAAACAACAAAAGCTTGATGAACAGCGCTTCAGTTCCCAAACCTCTCCTCAGGGGCACCTCAGCCATTCCATGTATACGTTACACAACCAGCTCACATAGTTAACTAATTTAATTCATTTTAAAAAGGCACACTGAGGTATTGATTAGCCAAACAAGGTGGGGTAGTGATTGATTCAAATAAACACATGAGTGTATTTAAATGGTTACTGTAAATACTGGGGTGACTTTAGCAGAGGTTTTGAAACGACCAAGCTGACATACTTTGACAGACATAATATCATAGTTTTACACCTATATGAAGATCATTTTCTTTGACTGCCTAAGACTTTTGCACAGTACTGTGTACACACACACACACACACACACACACACACACACACACAGTATATCAGGGGATCTAAGTTGAGGAGCTGCATTCTGGAAACATGCAGATGGTGGACTGCCGGCTTGCTGCAGGCTCCCCTGCTGGCTCCCCGTTGTTTGCCACCAATCTGCTTGCTGTCTCCAGCCTAGGGAAGCGAAAGCAGAAGAAACGGACTAAACCCGCATCCAAACTGGTGTGGCAGGGGACCGGCTCAGGTGGGACCTCCGCCGCTCCTCTAGTGCGCAAGTGCAATCCCCTCTGTGTCACATCATCTGACCCTGGAGATTCTGTTGTCGAGCCCAGTGTGGGCCACGTTCCAGACTCCGGGCCCAGTGAGGGCCACGTTCCAGGCTCCGGGCCCAGTGAGGGCCACGTTCCAGGCTCCGGGCCCAGTGAGGGCCACCACCCATCCTCAAGGTGTCCAAGCTCAGCCCTCATTCATCACCAGGCTTCCCCACATCGCCTCGCTTCCTGTCCCCTGGGGTTCGGCTGGCACACGCCTCATCGTCACCCCCTTTTGTCGCCAAGGTGCCCACCTTGTCTTTGCCTCCTGTCATTGCCCCGGCACCCATCTCGTCACCCACCTTATCACCTCCTGTCCCACTGGTTCCCGCTTCATTTCCTGTCGACACCTGATTCCCAGGTGGCCACCAGCCCAGCCAGAGGACCTGGAGTGGGACCGTCTAGGCCCAGCCCTCAGTCTTGCTCCTGGGCCTCCCACCTCAGCCCTACATCCTTACCACCCCAGTCCTAAGTCCTGGAGTGCTCACACCTTCCAGGCCAACCGGTCAGACCCTGGTCTGCATGGCGCTGTCCGCCTACTGCCTCAGGGAGAGGAACCTCTGCACTCTCTGTCTGCTGCCCTACAATCCCAGCAGCAACCTCTTGTCCCTGTCCTGCAGATCCCCTGGTGCTCCCTTGTTTCCCTTCAGTCCCAGCCCAGGCCTTGTCCCCTGTGGCCATTTTCTGTTTCTCAGTCCCATCCTGGTTGTCCCTCCACATGTCCACCTGCCTTATAGCATCTCCAGTCTGCGGTCCTTGTGCTCCTTGGCTTTGCCTTTGTCTGCTCCATTTCCCTAGTCATGCTGTGTGTCTGCTCCTGTGTCCCAGGTTCTGCTTGTCTAATGCCTTCCCTGGTCTGGTCCTGAGTGTCCACCTTGCTGTTTGGTCCCTCGGGTCTCCTCCGTTGGTACTTCATGCCTGGCATACTTCGAGGGTGCTGGGGTAATATCACTCCATGCCCATCCAACCCTCTTGTTTCCTCCCTAGCTTGGCCACAATGAGCCACATGTATCGTTTTCCTTGCCTCTCAGTTCTGCCTTCTTGTTAATCATCCCCAGTTGCTTCTTGTTTGCTCCTTCGTTTGTCTTGTATTTAAGTGCTTCCCAGTCCTGTCATTAATGTCATTCCTCTTGTCTGCCTTAGTCCTTCCCTTGCATTAGTCTCCTCATTTTGGACCCCTGGCAGTCTGGTTTGTTTTCCCCGCTCCTGTTTTGGTTAAAATAAACCCCTTATTCATTCTCCTAATGCCTGCCCTAGACTCCTTCAGTTCCTGGTTGTGGCAAGCTGAATTAAGCATTGATTTTTCTGGCCTGGAATGTGCTAGACATGTTAACCTCCAGGAATCATCTCAAACAAATGAATCACACAAATTTTGAACTGTTAAATGAGGTGACAAATAACTGAGATGTAAGGTTAGTACATGGTTAGTATGTTAAATTTGATATACATTAAGGAAAATATAAATCTCTACAGCACAGAAATGAATATAACATGAAAGAACATGCAACATAATGAAGTAAATGTGAAATCAGTCAAATGGAGTGATGCAAGACATTAAAGATTAAAGATGTTTGTGGATTAATGTGTGTGTAATGGGGGTCTTGTAAGACATGGCCCCTCTCCCTAATTTGGCAAGCAGACTAATTACTGACAGGAGTGAGACCCCATCACTTTGCCGCCCAGTCAGGCTCACAGTGGCATTCTGGGTAGCTTTGGGCAGACTGTGGCGCACATTGGCCCCCATGAACAGGGTCATGCAGGTGTTCCTTTGCCCTGAGGCACTTGGCGGGTCTGACCTAAGAAGCCTGGGGGGCAGGAGCAGGATGGTGTGCCTGGATTCCCGGTGGAATTGCAGGTGCCCCCATTGCGGCAGGGACAGGGGTCCCAGTGTTGACAGTATTCACCCCGGAAGCCAGACTCACACCTGCACAGAACACAGCAATGTTACCTTCTGATCAAGAAGTGTGCAAAGACCACCGAACACACTAACGTCGACACTCCGTCGAATTAAGAAATAAAAAATGCTGCGAATATGCAAATTATGAGTATGCAAATTAGGCGTAAATTTCTGCTCTCGGTGTCATATTCAAGTTAAGTTTAAATGCTATTTAAAGTTTTCGTGCACCTTTTAAAGAAATCATACATATATATATATAAACGAAATTCATTTGAATACAGACTTTCCCCCATTAACCTGCCCACAATTACTGGAACGTCTGACACTGATGCCGCCCAGCAAAGGAAAAGATTTGCAATAAACCAACTATACTGTTGTTTTGTTTCAGAAAAGTTTGAATGTGTTAATGGGCTTTTTTTGCAATAGAAATGCACACAGTTGCCAGTAGTTGCATTTCCTTCTCTTCCCTTGCGCAACGCCGTCTTCACTCGCAAAGGAGTTGTTGACTGTGGGGCGGCTATGTAAAAATAGTTAATAAAACATAACGACGGTAGGAAAATTACAAATGTATATCAAATTCTCCAAAATAAAAAGGAAAAGAAAAAAAAAGACGACTACCTTTTGTTCCCCCAACCGTGTTCTAGTTTTACGCGTTTACTTCAAGCACGACGTACTTCCCTATTTCAAGGTGTTATATTCGCTATAAGTTATACAAAGCGGATTTTAAATATGGGAAATGAAATCATGTGTTTTAAACGCAAGGCTGTAATTTTGAGACAGCAAAGGTCGCCTGGCACACTGACACATACACCGGAGAAATCCCAACCCGAAGGACCCCTAAAGCTCCGCAAAACCGAAAAATAAGAGCGATCAGCTGGAGGCGGAACGTCAGGCGTGTCATCGAATGACTATCACCGCATCCTGTGGTTTTTAAAAACAAGTGACTATATGTATATATAAACAAATATATGATACCCGTTGACATTTTACAGCTCCGTTACAGTGACGAGGCCAGCGCTGACCGGACATTTCCACGTCAGTGGGCTGGGCTGCAGTTCTTGATAAATCGCCATCGCTGCAGCGTCTGATAAAACAGGATGCTGTATTGCTGATAGAGAACAACCCTAAGCTTGATATTTGCGCAGTGTCTGCTTTTCTTCCCTTTTTTTATCCCCTGCGATGCTAGCTTTCTAAGCTTTACGTACTAAATACCGAAATGAAAATGTCCAAATAACGCAGAGATAAACTTAGAAACGAACAATTAAGCTCATTAACAAGTTGAAGACAAAAGCAGATAAAACGAACGCGATTTAGTGACATTTGACTATATAGAACTGAGAATGAGAGGAAAGGGGGAGTAGTCTTTTGCTTTGACAACTGTTTTTCTAAGCGAAACTGAGAATAAAGGTGAGCAAACATTCTGATAAATATAGGAAGAAGGGGTGATAGCGGGGGAGGTACAGAAACCAAGGAGGAAGAGCAGCAAACCTGGCCAGATAACAGAGGAAGGGGCAAGATGATGATTGGTGATTGGTGTCAGGTGGCAGGGAGAAACTCGTGCCTTCCTGTCATCTCATTTCGGTTCTTTCTTTAGACACAGGAAATCAGCACTGACACATTGACACTTTTGCACACACGAGCACTCAGAAACGCACGCGCGCGCACTGCAGGAAGGACACCTCGCGTGCAGATAATTAGCAACAAGCGACATCAGCATACACTGTTGTGCACTTGCGTGTATGTGTGTGCGTGCGTGTGTGTGTGTGTGTGTATGTGTGTGTGTGCGTGCGTATGCGTCTGTTTTGTGAGGCAGAGAAGTTGTAACGCTGGATGTGGCACGGTGGTACCAGGTCAAAAAAGCAGAAGGGTACGTCCCTCTCTTCTTTCCTGTCTGAAAAGCCCCACAATGACTCATGTGCTCAACAAATGACAGCAAGGGGCACCTTGCAAAACTCTCCTTTCAAGCGTTCCTGTTATTTCAGTCCTGTGTTGTTTGGCGTATGCATGACAAAAAATTAATTGTGGAGATGCTTTATCCAAAGCAACATATATTTTTTTATTTTTGAGAGAAAGCAGGGTTAGACAGTCCCTAGGGTACCGGGGAGTTAAGGACTTTGCTGACATCAATCTGACAAATCAGGGATTTGGACCAACAACCTTCATATCATTGGAACGCTGTCCTAACCTGCTGAGCCACACATCACCCCCCTATTTGTATACTTGTGTAGCTCTGTGCAGGTGGGTCTCTTAATCTAAACAGGCTGTACATATGTTCTTCTGGATAACTATGAAGAATGAAAAGGTTCCAGGGAAGCAGAGAGAGGACCTAGGGATCAGCCACAGACAGGTGTGAGTGCGCACACTCAGGAATTCATTTGGATTAAAAATTAGGCAAAGGGTACTGAGGTACGACGCGCGCGCACACACACACACACACACACACACACACACACACACACATCAAATTACATTCACAAAAGTAATGCACAGACTCTCAGAGCTACAAATACAAGTCTTGCATATGGCAGTGTGCCTCAGCCCGGCCCTCAGGGACCCCAGGCAGTAGATGTTTTTATGTGGACTGTCTGGCAAGGAGCTGGGTGGGAGCAAAACCTGGACCATCTGGAGGTCTCTGAGGACCGGGTGGAGAAACACTGCCGTAGGATACATGTACATATACACAGGTTCAGGGATGCATATATGCTTTTTAAAAAGTGTTTCCCTCCAGCATAAACTACATCTGTCGTTCCCTCTGCAGGCTATGGCCTGACATGATTAGAATAACAGCAGACAGAGGTGGCCACATCTGAGTCACTACCACAGCGAGGACATTCTACACCATATCTACAGCTCTACGGAGTGTTTCTATAGTTCCAGGCGCCTCATTCCACAGCCTCACATCAAAACTTTTTTTTTTTATTATTATTATTCTTAGGACACTCTTCTGGCATTCCATGCTCCCGCACTCTTTTCTGGCACCAGAAGTTCCCAAAACTTGAGGCAGGGAGGAAGGTTGAAGATAATCCAAAGCCACCTACTGGTTCTTGTTCCTACCTATTGGTTCATGTTCCCACCTCTGGTTATTGTCCCAACTACTGGTTCTTGTTCCCACCTACTGGTTCTTGTTCCTACTCCTGGTTCTTGTTCCCACCTCTAGTTATTGTCCCAACTACTGGTTCTTGTTCCCACCAACTGGTTCTTGTTCCCACCCCTGGTTCTTCTTCCCACCTACTGATTCTTTTTCCCACCCCTGGTTCTTCTTCCCACCTACTGGTTCTTCTTCCCACCTACTGGTTCTTGTTCCCACCCCTGGTTCTGGTTCCCACCCCTGGTTCTGGTTCCCACCCCTGGTTCTTGAACGATGTTATGTGTCTTCCAGGTCAGCTTTTAAGGAATCAGAGCTTCGCCTATTGGTCTGGTCTACCTCACTTCTGAAAGTCTCTCCACAGCAGGCTCATGCCACCCATTCCCCCTTGGGAATACGACTTTCGCAAAGCAGCCCCGTCTGCCCATCAAAAACCTCTCCACTTAATAGCTCAGCTCTTCCAGAGGAGCTGCAAAGCCAAATACTTAGCAGTAGAGTCTTGGAGAAAGAGGAAGCGTTGGTCTTCTGAAGGCAGAAAAGCCTTTCTGGCTGTTTAGCTAATAAGAGCACCCCAAACATTTAGCCCATTGGTATGAATAGACTGGAGACTGGTGTCCATCCACTGTGAAATTCACAGGACACATGAACAGCAGAGAATCAGAGCTGACAGCAGAGAAGAGCTGCGGCATTCTGCAGATACACTGCACGGCCAGTGGGGGGAGCTGTACAGTACTGGGAAATGTGTGCAAGGCAGGACCGCTGCTTCCAACATTCACCATGCATGGTTTTTGTGCCTCTTGGCATGACTGCAGAGCTCAGCACAGCACATGTGTGGCTTGTGTAAGAGACTGACCCCCCCAGCCACCCACCCCCAATAAAACTGCAACTTCCTTTTTTATTTTGATCTACTCCCTCCCATAGCACCACCCAGGGCATGCAAAACTGAAAGACAGAAAATGCTTCTCCTTGCTTCTTTATCTTTTTGAGAAAAATTTATGTATAAATTACTGTGCAAAAATCTTGGGCAGCCAAAAAAAAATGTTGTTTAAGTGATCATCATGTTGGTGTAAAACTATGATATTATGCCTGTCAAAGTGTGTCAGCCGTTTCAAATCCTCCGCTGAGCTCACCACAGTGCTTGCAGCGACCAACCGATACGCCCATAGGCTTCTTGACTCAACCACTAGCACACTTCGTCCCTCATTGGCTGTTAAAACTAATCAAATTGACTAAGTTAATTAATTGAGTTTGTGGTGAAATTTAACTAATACATGTAATGAGTGAGGTGCCCCTGAGCAGAGCTTTGGGAACTGAAGCGCTGTTCATCTAGCCACCCAACTAGATATCAGTAACTTTTTTGGAGAAGAGACGAAATTCTTACTAGTTTTTATTGTTACTCTTAATTTGCATATGTTCTAATGCTAAATTGTTTTTTTTAAGTGCACTTTTTACCCAGACAAATATCTTTAAACATTCTTTTGACTTCCTAAGATGTTGGCAAGGTACTAAGTGGGATCTCACCTCCAGCATCCTGCACTGATGCCTTCAAATTATTTACTATTCTTATCTTTGGTGTTAAATCAACACAGCAAAGAGTGTGATTTACCCACTTGCTGGGTGTTTTCCTGAAAATTTATTATTATTACTCTCAGTGGTTCACGCAGCCTATACCCCTCAGGGTCTCGAAACAGCAACAGCAACTTGCATGTTCCAAGTCTTTGTTCTTAACCACCAGAGCTCCCAATGCCCTGTATAGTTTATGCTGGAGGGAAACACTTTAAAAAAAAAGAAAAAAAAAAGATATATTTTACTTAGGATGAGGAGTCAGTTTGAAATTACTGGAAAATAGGAAAACCTTACTCTGATGTCATTTTCACACGTTTAGTTCCAGTTTTATATTCCCATCACATCACTCTTTCCATAGATCTTATTCTGTGCTTTCATTCCAGTAATTCTATGTCAAATTGGTCAGCCAAATTCTTGCCTGACCAAAAATAGATAATTAAGACCCCACTATCTACCCTTGAAGAATTCAGTCAACATCGACAAAAACAATTTCTGGTTTTCTGACAAAGGAACAAACTTCCAAAGTTTTAGATTTCACACCTCATGGAATTTTGAATTGAGTTGAGTTGGATTACGCAATGTCACTGCATGGGATTCCCCTCCACTACACATAAAGACACTGGGAATCCCCATAATACACAAAGGCGTTGCCCGGCGGGCCTACCTGCAGAATCCTGTGCCATTGCTGTAGGGAATGCAGGTGGCATTGTTCTCGCACGGCTGCCTGTTTCCCAGACATTGCAGGGCTGCAACACACAACGTACAACGTATTATGTCAAGCGCAAATACAGAAGCCGTGTCTTTGGGCAGCTTGTGGCCAATCTGATATCCAATGGTGCGCGAAGATTTCTACATAATCAAAGGTGTCAAACACAAAATAAAACAATTATAGCAATACTTTCATAACTGAACATGAAGCAATACATTCCAAGCAAAAATGAGTCATTCGGCCATGCGTGATTAAACAAGAATACATCACACTGTTATGATTATAAGTCAAAGACCGGCAAACATTAATTTAAGGATAACAATACGGTAAACCTCCAACTGAAAATAGCACAGGAGGAAGACAGAAACGGCCTGAGTCACTCATGCGAAGGCATTCAACCTGACTCAACCTGAAGCTGAAGCAGACAGTTTAACGCACCAGCTTCTGTGTCCACTGCATAATGTGTCTCCGTTTTGTATTGGGTCAATCCCACGTGACATTCATAAAGCTGACAACATGTTATACACTTCTAAGATAGAAAGTAACATGGATTTTGAGGCTTTCTATGTATTCAACCCAAGCAGTTACTGAAAAACGCAAAATATGCAAATTGACATAAAGACATGCAAATTGACTTGTTGACACTAAGCTTCTCCGTTTTCTGAGGTATTCTACTAACTATCCATCCATTTTCCAAACCGCTTATCCTACTGGGTCGCGGGGGGTCCAGAGCATATCCCGGAAGCAACGGGCACGAGGCAGGGAACAACCCTGGACGGGGGGCCAGCCCATCGCAGGGCACACTCACACA
>JABFEA020000046.1:12191193-12205907 GCA_019775915.2 Cyphomyrus plagiostoma
AACATATTTGTCTCAATCAAATCAAAATTACGCACATATTTTTGTACTAAGATTAAGTTACCTTTTAGTTTATTATAATTAAACATTACTAGGCGTAAACCCTTTTCCATTCGAATGCATATAACAAACAAAATACTCTGGATAAGAGCTTGGAGAATGGATAGGTGGCATTAAAAATGATATTGTTTTTTTGTTGTGTAATACATGATATTGTTTCGATATAGCGCCAGTCTATTCTCTGCTCTGTATTCGTCTGTTATGGTCTAGACATCTTCTTTCCACGCACACACGGGGATCGACGGCGAGAATAGGGTTTGATTATTTATGCCTGGGAATTATTTGGTCCTAAACACGGTCGAGTTCCTGCCCGACGCTCAGCTTGAAGAGCATCTAATTTGTAAGAGAAAGCCGAGTGTAACCGACCGAAGGCACTGTAAGGTAAGTACCGAAGCAGCCTACCAATTGCCTATAGGTGCATCGTGTATAGTAACCGTTTAAGCAATTGAGATGTTTTATCAGGAAAATTATAACAAATCAAATTATTTTCTTAGCTGATGTTTCCCTTTTTTGTTGCATTTTCTTTTGTTGTTGTTTCCTGTGTCGTGGCTAATTTTGTGCATTTCCCTTCCCGTCTTTCCACTCGGATTCGGCTCTGCAATCGGCGTGAGAACGGCGGACCTGAACGCAATTATACGTTCTAATTTTAAGCCTTAGTTGGGTGTGTGGCTGGTCATAGCAGTTCCGTGTGATGTTCGGACGCCTGCGGTCCCGGTGGCTGAGATTGATTAGTATAAAGGACGTCGCCAAAACCTCACTGTCATAGAAAGGGACAGATCGTGCCGTTTCTGCGATGCACAGCTGGCTGCAGCTGGCCGGTCATGAACCACGTCCATCTGTGCGCCGATCCGGTTATGCGTTCACTGTTAACAAGTTGGGGGAAGTTTGTTTTGTAACAGTGCGGGCGTGTAGGTTAATAGACACTGGAGCCGGTATTGCATCAAACATCACCGCTCATCGGTCACCGCAGCTGACCGGATAGACAGCTTGGGTAAGTCACTGGTTATGCTTAGTTTCCATCCCGTGGGTATTTCCCCCCTTTAAACAGACGGACTGATCGGCGTCCTGGCACCGCTGTCCGTGTTCCAGCCCCTTTGTGTAAGTCCGGTCTGGGCAAGCGTGGGGCGCTATATTCAGGACTCGGTTTGGTACCATATTAGGTTATGTCCAAGGAGCGTTAATTTTAGTTCAATAAATTAATACAACTACTATGCATTCTAAGCGTAGAAATTTGAACAATTTCAGTTTTAATTTAAGTTGCTTAGTCTGGTTTTTAGGTTAAATGTATTCGTAAAGCCAGCTATCAATCGCCCCGTCGAAAATCCGAACCTGGCACAACCGAGACCCAATCGTACGCGTAAAATAAAAAGCCTGGACTACTCACTCATTTATTACCGTCTGCCTTTATCTATTTATCTGTTGCCCCATCTGTCTATTTATATGCTCTGTTTCCTGACCCGTGTACGTGAGTTAAGCCTCTCTGCCATTTATTCCGATGGGGATAGACGGCGACCAGATCGTCCCCACCGGATCCTGAAGGCTGTACCATCTCACGGTTTCCCTTTTCGAGAACAAAACTTTAGTTTCTAATGTGGAGTGTTATGTTTATTTGTTCTGCTGTCGCTTGCCAATTTATTTCGATTGTATATTGATATATTAATATCGCAGTTATGTCACTGTATGTTAAAATTGTGCTTTAGGGTGGAGCAGCTGGGGGTCTGCATGAAATTTTAATGTATTAATGACATGTATGGTAGAAGTCCATTGATTTCTAGGGGATGTAGAGGGAGGATTCCTGGCAGAAGGTGGAGGAATAGGGCACTTATGTCAAGTGCCTTTGTATATGTCTATTCATGAGACAGTGTGGTGTATGGTTTGACCCTAGACCCGGCAGGTCTCAGGTGAGGCTTGGTTCCTGGGGCCGGGGAGTATGTGGTTCCAGGTGTCCCTGTATCTGTGTGCGCGTGAATCTACTGGATCCGGGGACGTCTGCTGTGTGATCTTCCCAGTAACGCCGTGCATGTGTTTGTCTTGCATATGTTTACCCGTTGGTGTACATGGGTGGGGGCAGGTATGCCGGAATATGTAAATACGAGTGGTTGTGTGCGTGCGGGTCGGTGTGGGTGTGCGTTTCATCGCTAGCGCGCAGGCTCCGGCCCACACTGAACGGCAGCACTAGACTGGCACGTACGCTTACCTAATCCACCTCCAGAGAGCATACGCAGCGCCGCTCGGCTAGCCCGGCGATCAGTCATTGCCGCGTGTGCCGATGTTTTCCCCCTGGGCTGTGCTGTTCCCTTCCCAGCATTCAGATGACCCGAAAATATCCATTCAAATTCCCCCTCCCAGTTTGCGATCACGTTGGCCCCGAGGCAGTTTGCATCACAGGTTACGTCTATACTGTGCTGTTTATTACTATGAGTTTCAGGTCCCCTTTCCATTGAAACCAGTTCTGCTGGATCTATTTTAGCTGCCTGAGCATGTTTGGAATACTGTTCTGTGTGATGCTACACCCCCTTGCTTCCCAGTACCAGTAATATGGCTATTGCTCCTAGGTGAGCAAAGCATACATCCAGGGGTTCTGTGGAAGGCTGCAGCTCATAAAGGTGCATTTCTCCCCACCCCCCCACTGCAACAAGCAGAGACGTGCTTACAGACACACAAACAAATGCCTCCCTGCCAACATACTCACTATGCTCAAGGAATTTTTCTATCATCCTGGGGCTCAGTGTAGACTTGTCGGGGAAACACTGAGACTGTCAGACTTGCTAGGCTGTATACCTGAAACCAGCAACGTTTCGCTTAGTGAGAGACAATATGGCTCCTGGTTTTGATGGGGGGGGGGGCTTCCTCTGTACTGTTCCAGCTGTGGATGGATAGAATCTTTAGGGTCCGTCATCCAGCATGTCTCTGCATGTCTCTGCCCCCCCCGCTGTCTGCTCCATCCACTGGTGTTTCCGTCCATCTTGTGACGTTCTGTTCCATCCCACTTCCCCAAAGTGCAATGATCCCCGGCGGGGCCTGGGCGTGAGGCGATGGGCTGCACCTCAGCCAAGCAGGTGTCGGCTGTGCCCAGCGACGAGGAGGGCCGGGGCAAGGCCTACAGCAATGGTGACCTCCTGAGCGGTGAGCCCAGCCGTCACTTGCTACACCACCGGTCTGCTTTTGCGTCAATGGCAACTTTTGTCAAACTGACCTCTGCAGCTTCTGACGAAGAGCCGTTCTGGTTCCAAGAACTGCCAACCACATCCTGTTTCAGAAGCTCTATGCATTGACTGATTCTTTTACGATATAATCATATGATTTGTTGACTCGAAACTCAGGATTGTCTAAGTAATTTTATTTAGAATATCTGTCCATTCCCTCAACTTCCATAACAGCTTGTGCAGTGTGCTGCTGTATGAGCATGTAAGGAGAGAAACGCGAGGAACGTGCTTGACGAGATGCCTCCCCATCACCAGGCAAATTGGAGACACTGATTCACCTAAGTGTCTTGCCTAAAATAAACCTATGCGAGCCCCACCCTCCACTTTGGGGGTAGTGAGGACACAGTGTTTACAACTGAACCACCCAGCTACCCCAATTTTGAAATTTTAATTAATATATAATTTCATTCATTTTATGTCTGCTTAAAGAAACAACTCCCTGAAATGTAATCGGTACGACGCTTTCAAAATAGTTACAAATCCAGCATGAATTTGTATTTGCATATTGTTCATTTGAACCATTTTAGCATTTCTAGAACTTAGAAGGTGTTCTTTGTCTGGTGCCAGACACTGGACAGTCAATGAATTCCAAGTCGGATTGCCCTTAATTTCAGCACAAGGTACACTCATCACTGATCCGGGATCAGAGACCTAACTGTCTGTGACTATTGCTGGGAATCCTTTGGGGGGAGTGGGTATTCTCTTTTAGCAGAAGGATTTAGAAGTTTTGACTGTTTGATGGTGGAGAGCAGAGGGGAAAGAGAGCATGGTGGGAGATCACAGCAAAGATGAGGAATTAGTGGCAGCATGGGATACTGGCACAGATGGACAGATGATGGACACTAGCTGCCCAGCTGTAACGTCTGTCTTCATCCCAAAGGGAAGACAGTGTGCTACTGTTCTTCAAGTGGAGAGGGAACGTCAGGGTTCTGTTGCGCATGAAATATTTCTCTCTCTGCCATTTTATTTATAGATATTTATTTTTATGGGATCCACATGAATAGTCAATGGAGTGGGGATATGTCAAGGTGAAAGTGTGGTGAATCGGTGAACTGGTTTCAGTGGGGTGTTGGATGTTGTTGAGAGTGAGAGTGTGGAACCAGTTCTAACCAACAGAACCCTGGGAATCGTCTTACATGAGGCTTTCAAGCTTGAGGGCCTGTGGGTGTTCAGTCAACGTTAGAGCCAGCAGCCCTTCCAGAAGAAAAGAGAGAGAATGAGAGAAAGAGAAGGCGGAGAGTACACAGCTTGGAGCTCAGAAGGGGCTGAAAGGGGAATAGAAATGGGAACCACTGGAGAATCAGATCTGACCCAGCAGGACTGACACATCAGCTAGCTAAGGCACAAAGGTAGTACCCGGAGAGCGGGAAATTAGACCAGACAGCAAAGGTTATGCGGTTAGACCTAAAGGATGCGGTCTCCTGAAATGAAGGGAAACACCGAGGGAGGGAGAGAGAGAGAGAGATGGGGGAAGGAGAGATCTACACTGTCGACCTGGATACCATGGATTATAGCAGGTCCTCAATGTCCTCTCTCATATCACTTTGTCTATGACTCTCTTGCCAACTCCACTAAAAGGGCTTTTATTGATGTAACAGAATAAGCTTCTGGCTCTGGCAGGACCACTTACGCCCTGTGTAGTGCTCATGTGGAGCCCAGTGTCCATGGCTGTGTGTTTATCCTGACCCTTTACCCTTACCCTCTCCCACACAATGGCAGGAAAGGCAGAGGCTGTGCTGGAAAGAAGGCCAGCCTATCAACGCCGTTTAACACGGCCAAGTTCCATTGTTTCGTAAAGCCAGTAAATATGTTTTTCCCCTCCTGTAATTGCTTTGGCTACTGTCTGCGTAGCTGGACATTCAGGGGGGTGGAAAAAATAACAAACACCTAACAATATGTTAATATCAAGATGCTAATAAAGAGTTGGGCTAGTTACCTGCAGAGCCGCTTAAATCCTTTGTGGAGTATTGTCCTGAACCGTGTGGTAGGACATGGAGCCATACAAGAGAAAAGCCTACAATTCCTCAGAGGAAAACCGGCAAAGGTTTAATGGTGTTTTGATCTGGTAATTGAAGAGCAAATGGCCCAAACTCCAAATGGCCCTCAAGTCACAGGATACATTTTCAAGGATTTCTGTGGTCTTGGTGAGTTCTGGAAATTAAACAAAAGTTCTTCATTGGACTAAGTGAGTTTTGGTTCCCAGTACTGTAACATATGATGAGGAGGGCTGACTTTAGGCAATCGGACTGATCTCAAAACTAACAAAAAACGGACTGAGTGTGCTTTGGTTCCCAGTACTATAATATGCGATGAGGGAGCTTGACTGTAGGTCATTAGCCATCTTATCTCAAAAACTGGAGTGAGTGGGTTTTGGAAATGTGCTCTTCAGTTGGCAGAAGCCATGGAAGGTGTTTGCATTTATGAATTAATTCAGCTGCGTGAATGAGAGTATTATCATCTTGGTGTGACACCCTTACGGCAGTTTACATGTTTTTGCGCTTCAGCCTGGGATACAAATGGTTTCCAACCATTGCCATAAATTCCAGCTTTGTGAGGCTGATGATGTACAGTCTTTCCCGAGACTAGGTTTAGTTGTATAGTAATTTATCAGCTTGTACTTGTGTGGTGTTTCATAACTGATCTGTTAAGTGTTCTTCCACCCGTGGCATTGACTTTCGAACCGCTGGTTCCTCTTCCCTCATGCAGTTTGCCCAACTTTGGCAAATGGCGCTATGAATTTTCACACCGTTCCCGTTGACGAGTTAATATTTCTGCGGTTCTTCTGAGCAATGCACCTTCAGTAGGGCCAACCAAATATTTAGCCTCCTTGCAACTCATGTAGTTGCCTCATGGTGCTTTGAAACCACATATCAAAGTGCTGACAGTCACCCCCCTTTTATAACCGACAGACTGCTAACTGGCATTCGACCTGATATGACTCACCTAATAGCTGCATTTGTAATCAGGATTGAGTGACTTCAAAGCCCTTTTCATGTGCTGTTTCCATTATTTTTTCCGCCCCTCGTATTTACATTCCGAAAGCCGGTCACTGACGCATATACCCGCTTACCCTCACAGCACCACATTTACACTTATTTTTATATAGCAGACGCTTTTGCCCAAAGCCATGTACAATCGACGCAAACAGCACATTACAAACATATGACTGTTGCAGAGTCAACTTGGCCCAAGTGCAGCTTGGGTGAGCTTCCATTGAATGCTCAGTTAGGAGCGTTGACTTGGCTAAAGCACAAACTCAACTTCTCCATTCCTGTAAGAGTATCTCTCACTTTCTCCGTCTTGTGTTTAGCCCATTTATTTTAACTAACCTTTTACAGAAACACTAATCATGAACAAATGCAGTATTATGCAAGTTGCTAAAACAGTTAACCATGCTTTTGGAAAACACATCCATGACTGGTTGATGATGAACATGGGAACACTTGGCTTATTATGAATTAATACATTGAGTATACTACTACATTATGGGTGTCCCCTCAAGTAAAGTGTTACCAGAATATTAATATTAGATCTACACACGTTAAGTATGACATCACATTTATCTAGATTGGACTGCTGGATTATCCAGTATCTCCAAGCAGGAATGTTGGTTTGTGATTGTTTCTCAAATGTGCGAGGGGAGTTTGAAACTTTGGTAAAATTGATGTTTTCAATTTCTGAATATTTTGTACGGTGACCACATAAGCCCTCTTCTGTTGCTGGCCTGGATTTATTCTCTCTGCCTCTCCTGCAAATGAAAAGGAGGGATGAAGAAAATATGGACAGGAAGACGGAAGCCAAGTGAATGGATATAACCTCTGTTCTCTTGGATCCTGCTCTCTCATTCTGTCTAGATGAGTACAAGATCAAAGGGGTGGAGGAGGTGAAGTATATGGTTGGACAGGAAGATAGAGTGAACGCACGCAACCATGAGAGCCTGGTGAGCTATCTCCACCACTGATCACAAGACCATTAGATCCCTTCTATCATGTGGGTGCAGCTATGAACCATAAATGCAGGGTATGCAAAAACGGAAGCTTTCTGTTTCAGGAGAAGTATGGGGTGGCACACAGGGACAAACAGCGCGAGGTCCCAGCAGTCAATGGCACCAAGACAAAGTGAGTTACCTCTGTTTGGCATGCATGTGTGAGAACTCTCTCTGCTCGTCACACGCACGATTGTAAATGAGAACAATGTTAACCTGCCTGAAGCTCTAACACCACCATTTGGCACTCTTACAGTGCCACTATTCAGCGTTTCTGCTTAAAACGGACATAAAACCATTGCCGGAAGTGATCCTTTTGTTCCTCACAAGGTTTTCATTCAAAAATGAATAGATTCGTCTTCATTGGAGAGATGTGAGAGTTGGAAAAACGCACAGAATAGCTTCTTAAATGCATGGATTTTCTCAGGTTGACCATAATGTTGAGTTTTGGGTAAGAAAAAATATCCACACAGCTATGTATGCTACTCTTGAAACAGCAGGATCTATGTTGTGATCAATCCAGCTGTCCTTCCAATTGTAGCAATTCCCAAAAGTAATCAGCGTACTCTTCACGGGAAAACTGTGATCCCTGTCATATATTCTCACGGTTCGATTTTCACAATCCACAGCATCAACATGTCGGACAGCCAGCAGGAATTCTTCAGGATGCTGGATGAGAAGATTGAGAAGGTGAGACGGAATTGCGCAATAATGACAGCCTCCGACTGGGATGGGCGATTGAACCAATTCTAATCAACCATCAATCTTTGCTGAATGACCGAAGACCTAGGCTCATGTGGAGTAGACCAGGCAATATGGTCACTAGTATTTTAAAGCGTAGAATGCTTTTTCCCCCCAGGTTTCATGGTACTTATCTGTACTCTGGCTCTAAATCTTGCAGAGTCATGTGGTTACATTACATACATCTTGTATCCTATACGTACATATTTCAGCTGGATTTTCATCAATGCTCTGTTTCTGTTCTTCTCAGGGACGAGACTACTGCTCTGAGGACGAGGAGGACGCGACATAGCACAGATTCCGCCGACACGATTTTGCACCCGCCCCAGAGTGAAAATCAGCAAATGTTGGAGGGAAGGGATGTATGAACAGATGGGCAGACTGGAGATACTGACTCTATGCCATCAGCCACAAATCCCGGATAATGAGGGCTGCAGCCACCCAGACCCCCCCCCCACCCCCACCCATGTCCTAGGGAACCCCACCCACCGGAAAACGAGCAGATTAATGAATAAGACTCACCCCCTCATTGTGATGTTGTGGACTCATCACCTTAAAGAGACTTAAAAGCCCAAAAGGGACTTGATTCGGAGTTGGATCTTCTCACAGGAATCAGCGGGGCGCTGGATCTCGCAGCTGCTTTTTTCCCCCCCTTTTTATTTTCAGGATTACGTTATTTTTAAATCTGTCACTCTCATATGATTTCTCACACTACACAGCTTTTTGTAGGAATATTTAAGGGATCGAGAACATTAAGGTCAGGCTGACTACTGCCTCCCCTCCCCCCAATACCCTGGTTTGTGTTCTTTGGCACAGACATAGGCAAGCACACTAACCACATCCGTAAACCAGTGGTTTTGTATCCGAGTCCTGGAAAGCCATTGTTTACAGGTATTCTAGCTGCCTTCACAGTGTTAATAAAGAAGCCCAAATCCAAAGTGAAACTGATTCAACCAGTAATAAGTAGTTAGTTTTTTTTTTAATACACAGATGCACCAAATATTTACACATGCAAGGGGCTTCCAGGGATTTCACACACAGCACACGCACTGAGTCACATTTCCCAGAATTCCATTACACAAGCAGAAACCCAGCCCCTAGTGCCCGCCTATGGCTGTGGCATCAGCATCCCCCAGTTCCCCATCGGAGGGGGGTAGGTGGTCCGGGCTGACCTTCAGTTCTTCCTGTCCCACAGAAGCAAACTCCCAGGTTTCGAGACATGGTCCCAGCCTCTTACTGCCTTTATACTTTTTTTTTTTTTTTTACTGAATTTTCCCCCTTTTTTATGAAAATAAAAAAATACTGTTTCACCTTGTGACCTCGATCATGTGACTGCTGGGACAGGCATAATCCCCGAGTCGTGTTAATCCTGCTCACTGCCATATCTGTTGTGTTTACCGTGTCCTTCCTCTGCCCTGAGCCTAACATGACATCTCAGTGCCAGGGTGTTACTGCCCCCTTCTGTACGGACAGCATCACTACAACCAAGATAGACCATAGATGGTCATTAATTATAATGAATAATTATAATAGAAAAAAAACAGGCCTGTGGCCCTCAGCGCAGCTTGCGCTTGCGATGCTGGCGCCGACCCTTGTCCTGGATGTCAATGGGGGGGTCCGGAGTCAGGAGGCCATCACATAACTTCTGGTATACCAAGCTGGAATCTGAGGCCACGGCGCATAAGAGCATGGAGTCACTGCCATTCAGCATTGAGCGCACCCTGGGGAGGACGACAAACCAAAAGACAGAGAGAGAGAGTGAGACACAGTAATGGCTAAGGATGCAGAATAATGACTGCATCCTGCTCAAGGCTCAGGAACGGGTGGCTGCATCACAGTAGAGTAAGGCAATGTTTCCCAATCCGGTCCTCAGGGACCTACAGACAGTCCACGTTTTTTCTCCCTCCAAGCTCCCGAGCAAAAATGTCAACTATCTATAAAAAGCTGGAGGGAGCAAAAATACAGACTGACTGACCGGACTGGGAATCACTGCAGTGAGGTAATTAAGCCGGACTGCTATGGCATTTAACTCACTAGAGGGGTAAAATATGAAAAGAACTCCCAAATAGAAGAGCATCAGCTAACCCTAGCAGTCTAAAGGCTATGCATAGATATCCTAACACTTCCGGGATTCTACTGCTGATTGACAGCAGCTCCCTGACACCCAGGAATGATGCGCAATGTCCTGGAAGTTTGTAGTTCCACTATATAGTAAAATATGTGGGCAAGAAGTTTCACCACCACAACTGCCCCTGATTTTACTGACACCCTCTAGCCATGCTGAGGAAGCCCCAACCTCCAGAATTGTTATTAAATTCTGATATTCTTAAACTGCTACATACATTTGGTGCGGGTGTAGTCTTGTACTGTCCTACATTTCAACACTCAAAGATGCCCCAGCCCTGAATTTACCATTTGTGGCTGAGAGTCCTGTGCGCGGGCAGCGGGAGGATGACCTGCAGCGGGTCTCCCTCCTTCACCCGGCCCTCCAGCAGCACCAGCTGCAGCTCAGGTCTGCCTCTGCTGCACACGTCGTGCCACTGACGAACTGCTCAGCATACGGACACGCAAGTCAGGAAAGACTGCCAAAGTGTACACTGCCGCACCTACTTCGGAAGCTGACAAATGAAGCAGTTCTGCTAATGTAACATTTCATATTTTTACGTTCAAAACGGAAAAGAAACTATTCATATATGGTAGGCCTATCAGTAAAAAAAGATGTAGCCTACTTTGCCTTTATTACAAACGCGCATGTCTCTTACGAACCCAATTTATCCAAGTATGTTACATTATTCAAAACCTAAAAACCAGTTTTAAATTACCTCCAGAAATAAGACTCAAAGAATGTTAACACTCACCTTCTAGAAGATCAAGGTAAACTAAGAATGCCGCGTAAACCTGACTCTCCTCCCCAATCTCCAAATTCACCATTTCTTGATACTGTAAAATAGGCGTGATTGTAAGCTGCTCTGTTCATATACAGTATCTGCACCGCGAAACATTCTCAGTATAATCAGCAAGACACCTTTGGGTGCTGTAAGATCCAATTAGCAGGGAGCGGTCGCTCATCATCTTCAGCTTTCGTTGTGTCTGTCATAATTCAAATGCTCCTGCTTGCAGTTTTCTCTTTTATTAAAACACAATAAGTAAACACACTACAAATAAGGATCCGATCTAGCCCAACACGTGAACTCATGTTCATCACCGCAGTCAATATGGTCCGGGTGGCACACAGTGCTACCGTACGGAAGTTCCGGCTACAACAACCGCTCACTCAGTTTGCGTCCATCTCTCGTGTGTTTAGTGTAGTTGATTTTATAAAGTTCCAATTGACATTATGTAGTAAAAAGTGTAGTTCTTAAATTAAACGAGGCGTCACTAAAGGAAGTTAAGTGATCGTTTAACAATAATGCTCATAGTAGTACACCTAAATTTTAGCTTTATAAATCCTTATGTTGTCACTGTAATTATTTATAGTAGTTGTTGTAATAAAATAGCGACCGAAAAGAAGCGTCAAGAAGGCTCGGCTTTTAGTACCAAAGTATAATATAAAGTTATATTACAAAAGTACAATTTAAAGGTAGGCCCACACTTGTTACAAAGTATAATATAAAGTGACGCTACAATCCCTGAATGACCCTTACAATTAATTTGTGATCACATAACTAACTAAGAATGAGTGCCCCTAGAATATCTTATATTTACGTTAACAGGGTAAATAACATTTAGTTCATTAAAAATGCGTTTTCACAAATCCCCTACAAATACGTTACAATTAGGGACTATAGACCCCTGCTGTGAGGAAAACATATTCACTTGATATAATAGTTTCCGTAGTGTAGTGGTTATCACGTTCGCCTCACACGCGAAAGGTCCCCGGTTCGAAACCGGGCGGAAACACATTTTTGAACAGGCGGCACACATGATGTGTGTGAAAATTTACTATAACTGGAATGGAGCCCGTTCCTGAGCACTGTTTTCACCAGTAACTTTTAAATCCATGTAACAAGGTAAAGTGACTGATACAACCACGAAACAAGTTGCGCTTACGTGTGCAAACATGCTCTGTGTTCTGAAATTAAATGGAACCTATTTATAAAATACAAACATCACCCTTTTAAATTATATATCTGAACGGGTGCCCACATAACGCGAATCCTAGGGGACTTATATAAATACTACCAAGGCAAAAACATAAAGATCACCAAGTTTAAACGCAGAACAGTCAGCTGTACTGTCACGTGCGTTGCAACACAAAATAAATTGACGTAGGGTAGTGTTCATATTCAGTATGTGAACAAACCTGATTTGGGGCGATCTGTGGTTCAAGTCAGTCATACATGGATGTATGCTCTTTCCCCTCCCTTCACTAGCGTGCCGGCTGTCACTGAAGGCTTCACTCTGCCCTCCCAAACGCAGTCTCGGCGAATCGCTGGGAGGAGTAACGGTATTTCGCTAGGAATTATGCTGGGGGATGCTGCGAGAGTTGAGCTTCTGTTTGCGGTGCTGGTGGCTCTGGTGCCGGGATGGCACGCTGAGCTGGTGACTCCCGGAAAGGAACCCGTTCATACCGAATCTCCTCTGCTTATGCCGACAGTCATGGTCGCTGTTCTGGCTCGTAACGCAGCACATAGCCTCCCGTACTACCTGGGCTGCATCGAGAGACTGGACTATCCCAAGGACAGGATTGCTCTCTGGTGAGAGGACTAATTTCACAAACTTCACTAAACTAAATTGTATCACTAATCGACAGCGTGTAATATATTTTTATTCTTCCTGACGTGCCATACGATCAATTAAAGTTTGTGCGCAAACTGTCAGTGCGCAAGATTATCTTATACGACGCGGTCAATTCATATGTGTGCGAGGCGTCAGGTGGCAGTTAGCATAAAGTGTTTTTCAAGTTAGGACATCATTGTAAAATAGTGTAAGAAGTGTAGTGCAAGGAAATTACCAAATGCGAAGCTTGAAGGAACAGGAATCCCTGCAAGGAACAGAGCCGAGAGAGTGGTTGTACCTTTTACAGGGGAGCTGCGCACTTTGTGTAGACATGCTTGTGATTTCGTTTTCTTCTGCTTTTTTGTGTGAACCTGCTACTCTGGAATCCCAAGCTGCTCTTATAGATGCTCTGTCCTAGTTGTCGAACCCATCTGTTGGGTTTTTCGGTGCACTAATACGCAAGTAGCCTGCTATGTCTAAGCTGAAATCTAAGGAGCTCTACGCTATCATTTTCTTTATTTGTAAGTATCTGAGTCTTATTCACAGTGTTGGGCATTTCAGGTCCAGATGCTACAAATCCAGACCAAGATTTTGTTTCTACTGACCAGTTGAGCATTAAGAGTCACAGTCACAGAGTTCTTAACTGATTGGTTGAAACAAAATCTTGGCCTGGATTTGTAGCTTCTGGACCTGGAATGTCTAACGCTGTATATTCGGTGTGCCCTGCAATGAACTGACGCCTTGTTCACGATGGTTAATGCCTTGTATCAAGTCCTTCTTAGGATAGGCTGATGGTCTATTGTCCAGCCTGTTCTGGGTACTCAGCTGAGCAAGTTGAATGGAGTTAAGACATGAGCGGCTAATGATGAGAGGAACAAGATCTGTGGAAAGTGTTCCTTGCCTTTCCATTGCAGTCGGGTTAGTGTGAAAAGCAAACCCAAGTGGCTGATTTGAATTCTCACTCTACTGTGAAAAAGTTGTATACTGGGAGTGGGGGAGAAGTGAGGGGGGTGTGGGGATGGGGGCTGGTACAACAGCAGGGGAGGATTTGCTGATGTTTGTCAGTGATAACCTATGCATTAATCTGCCCCTCTAGAGAGGGTTAAGCATATTACAAATTATGATTTGGAATAGTATTCAATGGATTTGCAGATTGTCCATTCCTAGATGTGTTTAATGTTATTTGTGAGTGCAGGGTCCAATCCCACGTGGTGGCTAAATTTTGTATGGAACCCTAGTGTGTTCCTGTCTCCACCTTCAGTCTATCTGAGGTTAGCAAGCAGTTTCAGACATTGTTAGGCTGATGGCCCGGCACTGCATTACCCCTACAATGGAGGGCTTTTCTGTTGCTGCTGAACTGTAATGTGGTTCATCCTGAGCTGAAGGAGTCCACCATTTAACTGAATGAAGATAAGAGCACGTAGTTCCTTCTGGATACTGGCACTGCCTGGTGAATCTGCATCTCATTATGATCAGAGACCTCTTGTGTGTGTGTGTGAGTGTGTTTGATTAGAGTCAGAATACTGGCACAAGGGTTGCCAGCGGGGGTCCGTGCAGCTCTGCCTCAGTGGTGAACCCCCACTCTCATGTGCAGGATTTGTGAGCTTGCTGCAGGGCATTACAAAACAGGGGGCAATGAGCTGGGTTGCCATATTTTGGCTGAGGGTCACGGAAACATCCATCAGTAGGTCACATTATTCATATGCAGCTGGTGGATTATGGGAATTTTCTGCTCTAAAATCTGGCAGCCATTTCTCCGACATATAAACTAAAGTAGGTTTTAAAATCACCCAAGAGGCTGCACCTGATTTCTGCTCATCTGTTTATTTTACACATAATACAGTGGTACCTCGGTTCTCGAACTCACTAGAACTTAAATTTCTTGAAAGTCGAAGAAACCAGTTTGACCTAGAACTCGATCTGAATATCAGTCGAACCATGAACGCTGACCTAATATAAATTGTACGCGCCAGGAAATGAGTCATACTACAATGCAATTCTTACTT
>JABFEA020000046.1:12227761-12264697 GCA_019775915.2 Cyphomyrus plagiostoma
GCGGTGAGTGTGGGTGTGTTGCGGTTGGGAGACACTGTGATATGGGGGGTGTGGGCTGTATGGTCATGGCCACCATTGACCCCCCCCCCCCCCCCCCATCCAGGAACTCTTCAAGAAGGTGGTTCCTCACCACTGCCTGGGCTCTGTCTGGTCCAGGCGCGATAAGCAGCAGGGCAAGCACAGGGTGGCCTCCATCCGTGCCACCATCACACAGTTCAACGCCGTGGCCGCCTGCGTGGTCAGCACTACGCTGTGCCAGCGGCAGCTCCGCCCCCAGCAGCGGGCACGCATCATCCAGCGCTGGATCACCATAGCCCAGGTGCCACTCCCTGTGTTCAGGCCACACCCACCCAGCTCTAAGTCATTCCCTCATGACTTACCTCTGGGATCACTGAGAAGAGGCCTGCTATTTGTTATGCTGCTGGGGGGCGGTTGCCATGGGTAACCGACTTTCTCCCCCCCAGGAGTGCCGCATCCGCAAGAATTTCTCCTCTCTGCATGCGATTGTTTCCGCCCTGCAGTGCAATTCCCTGTACCGCCTGAAGAGGCCGTGGTCCTGTGTACCCAAGTGAGTCTCCATAGTGAGGTCATATGTATGGTTTAGTTTCACTTCTGTCAGCCATTCTGATCATGACCGACTCCTCCCCATGTGACCTGCCCCCCATCATCAGAGACAGCATGCAGATCTTTGAGGAGCTGTCCGACATCTTCTCAGACCACAACAACTACCTGACCAGCCGAGAGCTCTTAATGCGGGTGAGACACCTCTGCACCCTCGTGTGTGCCGTGTACTAATGATGGCAAAATGAGGCTTCGTGAACCATCTGCTGTATTTTTGTCCCCACTAGATGGCGCTCTTGGTTTGCTTTGGGCTGTTTTTTTAAACACAGAGCACCATCTAGTGGGGTTAAATATACAGCAAATTGTCATCACTACTGTGCAGTAGGCTGGGCTGGTGGGATGCTGACCTGACTCGCCTCCCCCTTATGTCCTTCTCAGGAAGGCACCTCCAAGTTCGCCAGCCTGGACAGCTGTGTGAAGGAGCATCAGAAACGTACCCAGAAGAGACTGCAGTTGCAAAAGGACACAGTAAGTCAATGGCCTCTGCATGGTTTGATGTCCGATCAATGAATGGAAATGACTCTGGCAAATCTACAGTATAAATGTCACATGGGGCGGGACAGCCTCCGCATAAACCTCAAAGTCACACTGATAGGAAATTGACTCTGAATAGCATCATGTGATACAGGGATGGGGGGCGGGGGGGTTCATCTAGGCACTGGAGTGGAGACGGTGCAGCAGAGTTTAAAGAAGTGGCGAGAAGGGAAGGACACGAAAGACGGCCATGTTAGCATCAGCACAAGAGAAACAAAGGAAGATGGATGGGGCTGCAGTGCCGTGGGGGACTGGGGTCCGTCTGTGTTTTCTGGAGTGAGAGTGAAAGGAGACGGCAGTCTTATATTACTGGTGGTACATCAAAGTCAATGAATGGACAGGTCACATGACTAGTCACATGATATTGCAGGGTGCCACACAAGGAACAATCCCATACCTCGGCACATTCCTCACAGACCTGACCATGCTGGACACTGCCCTCCCAGATCTGCTGGAGGTAAGGCCTTTCAGTGTACGTCTGCTGAGTTAGACTCAGGATCAGTGTGTTCAGTCACGTGCCGTGTTCAGTGTTCAGCCTGCAGGGCAGCCCAGGAGCCAAAATCAGGGTTTCTCGACCCGGTCCTCAGGGACGCCCTGCCAGTCCACGTTTTTGCTCCCTCCCAGCTACCGTGTTCAGAGACACTGGCCCAACTGACTCGCAGGCCTGTTGTGTCTTTTCAGGGAGGCCTGATAAACTTCGACAAGAGGCGCAGGGTGAGTATCATTAAAACCTGGACCTTATATGTCAGTAACTCCACACTAAAGCCCAGGTTTAATGCTCTGTGCCACAGACCTGATTGGGTTAGGGTTAGGGTTAGGATTAGGGTTAGGTTTAGGCTGCTGTTGTCATGTGATGCACGTGGATGCTGGAAAGAAATGACAATATACCAACCCCCCCCCCCAACGTAATAATTTAATCCGGACTGCATTATGCCCCCCTCCCCAGCAAATTTTATCCCTCACACCTCCAACATCCCCCTTGAAATACATCTACAACTTGATCAGCATTTTGAATATCAGGAGAAGCTGTTACTGCATGGCTGTAGGCGTGACGCAACAACACATAATTCATATATACTGAAAGGCAAGTATACAGTACATTTGTATAACTCCCTGGAGATATCAGGGTTAAGAGCCTTGCTCACAAGCCCAATGGTGGCATCACTCTGGCATCCCTGGAATTTGAACAGGTGACCTTCTGATCATGGGCCGAATCCTAACCTGTAACACAACAATCCCCCCATACGGTCCAGTGGTAAAGAAATCTGTTACGTGAATGAGTCCATTTACAACGTAATGCTGTAATCAGCAACATAACTGTCTCAGCTGTTTTTCGCTGGGGATTTTTGGGTGGTGGGGGTTTGTTGTGCAGAAGGTCAAACCCCATGCGACCAATGCCCTCTCCGGTCCACCTGCAGGAGTTCGAAGTCATTGCACAGATCAAGCTTCTCCAGTCCTCCTGCAACACCTACTGCCTGACCCCCGACTGCGGCTTCCTGCGTTGGTTCCGTAATCAGCCCCGGTACACGGAGGAGGAGAGGTACTACAGCTGGACCAGTACCTGGGAATGCACACATCAACCTGTCCAGCTTCTCGGTGCTTCTCTAGTGCAGGGTCAGGATGAGCCAGGATGAGCTGATTGTGGGAAACACGCGGCACATGGTGGGGGACACCATGGATGGGATGCCAGTCCACCACAGGGCATGGGACTAGGGGACACCCTGGAGAGGATGCCAGTCCACCACAGGGCACGGGGCTAGGGGACACCATGGATGGGATGCCAGTCCACCACAGGGCATGGGACTAGGGGACACCCTGGAGAGGATGCCAGTCCAACACAGGGCACGGGGCTAGGTGACACCATGGATGGGATGCCAGTCCACCACAGGGCATGGGACTAGGGGACACCATGGATGGGATGCCAGTCCACCACAGGGCATGGGACTAGGGGACACTCTGGAGAGGATACCAGTCCACCACAGGGCATGGAGCTAGGGGACACCCTTAGAGAGGATGCCAGTCCACCACAGGGCATGGGACTAGGGGACACCCTGGATGGGATGCCAGTTCACCATAGGACCATGCAGTCATGCAGCACCCAACAGTCACATAAACAGTCACAGTCACCAAGTATTCAACTGGTTGGTTGAAACAAAATCTCTGGATTTTTACTTTCTGGACCGGAACTATCCACCTCTGTCCTGTGTGTATGGCGTTTGCATGTTCTTCCCATGTGCTACAGGTTTCTTCCAGGCACCCTGGTTCCCTCCTACAGACTAAAGACCTGCAGGTAGAATAATTTGTATCTCTAAATGGCCCATAGCATATGATGATGTGAGTCAGCGTATGTACCCGCTCATAGAGTGGCATCCCATCCAAGGTTTACCCCAACCTTGTGCTGTCTGGGATTAGCTCCAAGACCCCTCACCCTGTGACCCTGATCAGGAAAAGCGGTTGGAAGATAACTGGATGGATGACAATGACTCATAATCAACCACAGAACCGAAAGTGATGCTATTGGGCTATTTATACACATGCATGCTCTTTTATCACCAGAATGGCCGGTAGCTCCCTTGGCCACACTTCCTTCCTTCCTCCATGCATCACTTCCTGTTTTGACCTGCATTTTGGGCTCTGGTCTCTCACCAGCTACACACTGTCCTGTGAGATCGAGGGACTCGGGGACAGCAGTCCGACGTCACCCAAGCCCCGACAGAGCATGGCGAAGAGGCTAAGTCTGTGAGTGCCTCAACCCTTATGTCTTTCCAGGTCCTAATTTCACTTTAGCCCTGAGTTCTTGCTATGCTGTGATTGGTTAGTCTCCTATAATATGTAGGTAAGGGGCATGCGCTGATTACAGCACGTTGCCACACCCACCACACAACGACCCACCTCAGGGTGGAGAACCTGAGTGTAGCCATGCAGTGGGTGATGCCTCAGCAGTGAGCTTTCTCCCATGGCTGCAGTGCCAATCCTGCCACCAACCCTCAAATTTCCCTGTAAGTGGGAGGATCTCCTTATAGCGCTGGATGTAGATTAACATCATACCCAGGACAAAGCAGTTGCAGGTTAAGGGCCGTGCCCAAGGGCCTAATGGAGTAGGATCACTCCTGGCATTCACAAGATTTAAACAATAATAATAATATTTTTTTTAAAAAGCAACCTTCCAATTACTGACACAGATCCCTAACCTCAGAGCCACCACTTCACCCAAAGCTCTCTTATAATCTCCTATAATCATGCTAATATTTACTGATGTTAATATGAAACAGCTGGATGAGTCTTTCAATGGAGGAAAACAAACCAGTAAAAGTGCAAGATGAACTGAGTGATTTTGCCAAGCGTGAGAGCCTTTTGGTCTTAAAACCTGAAGTAGCTCAAAGTGACCCCCCCCCCCAACATGAATTAGGTAGTCGCCCTAAACACACCACCGGTTGTTTGTACAGACTATTCCTGGGCCCGGAGGCCATGGGTGTGACCTCCCTGGGGAAAGACTGCCCTCGCGCCTCTCCTGCTGGTAGCTCAGGGGAGAGCATGGACTCAGTCAGCATGTCGTCCAGCGACTCTGGCCCGTTTGACACCGACGGGATATCGGCGACTCACACTTCCAGTCCGGCTTATGAGACGGTACGCTGACGTCAGCACACACCCTACATTACATTTCCCTCATACACACAGAGACATGAATATTCTTCCAGAATCATGAAGTTACAATCAATCTGTCTTGATACCTCCTGTTTTTCAGTCTTCTTCCTGTTCTTCTCTCCACTGGGTGGAGCAGTCTTCATCAGCAGCTGCTGTTCCCAGCACACCTTGCTCTTCCGCACTGCCCTGTCACTGTACCTTCACCAGCATGGCCAACTTGCCCCCCCTGTACAACACACAAGCTCAGGATGCCTGTATCATTCGGGTCAGCGTGGAACACAGCAATGGAAACCTCTACAAGAGTATCCTGGTCAGAGCACAGCCACTGTGTGTTTACACCTCTCAGTTTATTTGTGAGGTTCAGTGTGTGCCTTACAGTGTGCGTGCTTTGTGTTTGTGGACCAACTTAATAAGTGCACCATGCACAGCGATGCTGTGTGTCATGATTGCTGTGAACCTGAGCATGACAGCAGTTTCAGGAGGTACCAAGGTTACGGGGCGCTGGATCTGTTCACCTGGTCCGGATAGTTGAGGTGAATCCTAGATCTGTGTATTTATTTGGGGTGTAAATCATCAGCTTTGCCACAATGCAATTCGATTGTGATTCGATGACGATATATGAAATGTTACAGTGATATGGTATGATTGGAATCATTAATACATGCTCAATATTTCCAGTTCAGTGAAACATAAGATGATTTTAGTGGAGTTTATTTGAATTCAAAAGTTTTTCATTTTTCTCAACAGAATATGTTGAAAAACACTATACATCTCAAAAACAAGAAAATGTATTTGCACTTTAACAGCATAAAACTATTTCTGGATATGAAAAGCTTACTCTCTAAAATGTAGGAAAATAGTTGTACTGAACTAAATAAAATGTACTGTAATGTATTGATCTCTACTTTTTTACCAAGGTGAGTCTCTACATCAGGAGTCTTGAAATCTGGCCCATGATTCCAAATCCAGGCCTTGTTTTCAGGTCTCCCAGGTAGTTAGTTTAATAATTACTAATTCTGATTGGCCAGAGGCTCCACAGCCAGCTCACAGGTAAAGGCGGGCTGGAAGATCAGTAGTGCTCGGCCCTTCAGGACCGTGATTTGAATAGCACTGCTCTAGATTGTGTGAGAGATTTTTTCACGGATATATATTTTTTCAGCAGTGTTTTGGCATATCGTCATGGTTTAATGATATGAATCAATACTTGTTAACTGAGTCAATTAAATCGTATTGTGGCTTTAAAAATTGATATGTCGATTAGAATTGATGAATCGTTACACCCCTTGTATTTATATTGCCCAGCCAAAAAAAAGTCGCCATTTGAATTTATGTCAGAAAATACTCAAGAGCCAATGACTGGATCATTATTACAGCTCAGCAACATTATGCAGCAATAAAGTGAAGTCAGCTGAGTACCTGAATCTACTGAATGCCCAGATTACACCTCCATCCATCATCAGTGGGGTTTTTTTCCCTGTTGGCATGGGCATATTCCAGGACAAGAATGCCAAGATTCATTGGGTTTGAATTGTCAAAGAGTGGTTCAGGGAGCATGAGGAATCATTTTCACGCATGACTTGGTCACCTCAGAGTTGTGACCTTAACCTCATTGAAGGTCTTTGGGATGTGCTGAAGGAGGCTTTATGGAGGCTCAACTGACTTGTCAATACAGGATCTAGGTGAGAAATGAATGAACATCTGAATGAAAATAAAGGGTGAGATATTGCATAAGCTTGTGGAAACAATGCCATGACAAACGTGCACCATAATCAAAGCCAAAGGGGGTCCAACGAAAAATTCAAATGGCGACCTTTTTTTTGGCCAGGCAGTGTATTAGCATAAGCATTGTTTTGAACAAAATGGGGACTGAGAGGATTCATCCCATTGGTTACATTACTGGCTTTCATTCAATTAAACCAAGCAGTAACCAACATCTCACAGAGCTTCAAAGCCTCATTCCTGCCAAGGCATAGATTTAGTTTTTTTTTTCTTCTTTAAACCAGTCAGGTGGTTTTGCATGGTGTCACTATATCACCATGGAAACTGGGGGAAAAAATGTTCAAGTTCCACTTCCTCCCCACAGCTGACTAGTCAGGACAAGACGCCTGCGGTCATCTCCCGAGCCATGACCAAACATCACCTGGAGGGGGCAGCACCTGAGAGCTATGAGTTGGTACAAGTCATCTCTGAGGAAAAAGGTGTGTATGTGCTGGTCCCCATCAGTACTACTGCTTCTGAGGACATCATGTGGAGCTCTGTTAAGTCTGAGTTCCCGTGGCCGTGTCGTTTAAATGCACATGCTATTCCACATTCTCCCTCGGCCTTGTCCTCAGAGCTGGTGATACCTGACAATGGCAACGTCTTCTACGCCATGAGCACCTCTGCTAATTTCGACTTCCTGCTCCGCCCGCGTGGTGCCGCCTGCAAGCCGGTCCGTCCGCACAGACGCTGCAGTTCTGCCATTGCACAGGCGGAACTGCCCAACAGCCTGCAGCAGAGGCAGAGCAAGGTCTCGTTGTGACCTCTGACCTCGAGAGTCAGGAAGGGGCCCAGGAGACAGCAGAATCAAGGCTGAAGTAGGCAGAGATGCCAGGGGACTGTTCGTGTAGATATGTGTGCCTGCAATGGGCCTGACTGACTGGTGCAGGGCGATATAGCTAGTTTTTTTTTCAGGGATCACAAAACAGGAAAGTTACTTTCCTCTCAGTATTTTCATTCCTACTGACACCTAGTATATGGAGACAGTGAGGATGACCCTCACAGTGTCATCAGACTGATCACTGAGGACAGAAAAGAGAGCGCCCATCGTTGTGAGGCCTGTGATGAACCTTGCATGTTTTGGTTCTGATTGGCCCTGACCATGTGCCCACTCTGTTCCGATTGGTAGGTTTTTCCTCACCAACTTAATTAGGTGAAAGCTTAGCTGACCAAAATCACAGCCCTGTTCTACTGAGCGAGTTATTCATCAGTGCTTGGGCCAACACAGATATGAATCCAGCAATGGAGGAGCTCTCAAATACAGTGCAACAGTCCTTTCAGTGCATTTCTGTACCTTTTGCATGTGCCGTTTTTCAACAATAAAATGGTCAAAAAAAAATTCAGAAAAGGTATATGAAAGAACTGACTTGAGAGTGGGTTGTGTCTTTAATTGGTGGTTGAAGGTGAAAAGGAACTCCAAGCTCATTGTGAAACAGCGGACTAGGAAATACACGACCACACCTTATCAATGGAAAAGACCTTTTCCTACTGAATCTGGACTCACCGTAACGCTCTTTGCAAACTCAATTCAGACTGAAGCGGTTGGTTCAGGACGGACTCACAACCCGGGAAAACAGCTCTACCAACAACAGACAGTGGCCAACCTGAACTGGCCTATTTAGCCTCTCCAACTAAGCAAAGTCATAATGAACAATTGGGGTTGACTTTAAACCAGTACCAACCAGTTCCTGTTAAGCCCATATTCCTTAATGCTGAGAGAGAAGGCTACGCTGGTCCAGTTAGCATAATAATCAGAAGTCCCAAGCCACAGTATGGTAGTGCGAGTTACACCAAGGGAACAGAGTGATTCCAAATACAAGACACACACAACAAACTGTTCACCATTTTTATTTTCAGATTTAAAAAGCACTGGTAGTATTCTTTAAAGCAAAAAAAGGGAGACCGATTATTGTTCCATAACACAAAAAAATTACCTATAAAAATGATACTCAAACCACACAAACATATAATAAATTAATCAGAAGAATACAGAAACAAAAACATGCTTATTTTTACGTTGCACAAGAAAAAAAAGGAATTTTTTTTTTTTTCTACTACATCCAAGAGGGAAAAAAATCCGGAGGAATTTTCAGGTTTTCAGGATCCCCTCGTTTCCCACAAGATGAGAGAAAAAAAAAACACAAAGCAAAACCTGGAGAAAAATGAAGGTCCAAGGTAACCAACTGGCAACAATCACCGGGGGTCACCTGTGACCATCTGAACATTAAGACAAGATGCCACAACAAAATCCATCTTGAGTCCTATCGTGTAACAATGGCAAATGGGCCACTGCTTTGAACATGGTGATGAAACTGGAAATGAGGTTGAACACTTGCTCTGAGGTGAGGTATGAGAAGCTGAGATCATGTGTCCGGAACATGGAACTAGGGCAGGCGACAGCAGTCACCCCCCAACTGCCCACTGCCACCTATCTGAAACTGACATTTAGTACACGGTTATCTTATTACTAGCCAAAAAAAACTTAAAAATATACTAACAGTCCCAATTGCACTAGTCAGACTAAATATTGTTTTATCAATAAAAATACTTGTGCATAAAATTATAACTGAAATATTAATATTTATAGTATAGCATAACAGTGCAATTTCATTGAGGCTTTCTTGAGTTAAGCCAAACTAAGGGCCTGGGATCCAATTCTTTTCCCAGTTGAAGCACATGATAAAAATTCAGTCTGGCCCTAAAGGAGTCAGAGGAGGAATTGAAAACCCATTTACTTAGCAGAAGGAAGTACCTTCTATCTCACCCAAAATGTTGTATCTTGAAATGAAATGTCAAATTAATTTTGGGCATGATTATTAATTCCTTTTGAGAGTCAAAATGCGATTAAATCAGTTTGTCTAAGTATATCTATTTTTTGTTTCTGAAGTACTAACAACACAATGTTAAAGATAACTGCCAGCAGTTACTCAAAAACCAGTCAATACTTCTTTTTTCCCACGACTGCAAAGAGGCATTTGTAAATGTATTTAAACCAAAAGAAATTTAAACAAAACATTTCCAATATGCTGTCATATCGTGCACAATGCCCACAGTAAAAAATCCAATCCTAGCAAAATATTGCATTGAAAGTGTAGCGCAAACACAAGAGTGGCTGCATCCAAAAAAACTAAACTGTAGAGAGAAGCATTCGTGGGAAATACCACAACCTAGTGGTAAATACAGCAAATAGCAGAATAGTTTGCGGAAAATACCACCACCTAGTGGTACAAATAGTAAACAGTAGGAACATGCTACTCAAGGAGACTGAATACATACAACTTGCATGATATGAACCGCATCACCTGGGACACGTGTAGCACGTACAACATAACTGTAGAAATACCTGAAGCCAGAGACAGTAGATTCACTTTATTATTCTGTCCTTTGTCGCACTTGTTCAAGCACTTGGACAAACTGCCATACGATATGTCCAGTACAAGTACACAATATCAATAAGCATGAGGGTGTATCTGGAATGGAGGCTATCATTCTAGCAGCCAATGGGAGATAGACATCACTTGTAGGAAAAGTGCCATATTGCATATATATTTCTCTTTTTTGTGTCTGTAATGTGCCATTTGGCATATATACCTGTACAAGTCCAACAGTAAACTATGGTGCAGTAACTGTGAAATGTCTTAAGGCTTTATGAGTTTCCTGATGGAGTCACTGAGATAAAGGTGTCCATCCTGAGGTTGGACAGACTGCCAAGACAGTAGATTGTTTTACAGAGATCTTGCACTCACCCACACGCGCAGAGACATACGCATATGCACACACACACACACACACACACACTAGCAGCTCTCTAGCCTAAATCAAGCACAAACTCCCTGGGCACTACAACGCTCGCATTTCCCCCTGGTTTCCGGTAAAATCTGGAGCTGGAAATCTGGAACTGTGAGTATTCATATAATTTGAAACGAAGTCAACTGAATTCTAAAGTAAAACAATTTTATAGTTTATGTCCTGGAAAAAAAAATCTGCTCCAAGAAATAAGAATTTTTGGTTATATTCAAAGAGTTCTAGTGTTCCAGTTACGCAATTCTAGATTTCAACCAAAATGCGGGGGAAAATCCAAGTGATATAGCTGCCCTGGTTCCCCGTCACCTGAACGCAAGAACAGTAACTCATTCCGGATGTTAATCATGAATACCATTTAAAACTATCATCTCTCTGCAAGAGCGTTCAGCTACTCCAACTGCAGCTAAGATGAGACACTGCGCTACATGTACTATGCAGACGTTTCACTGTACGGCAGGGCCAGTGCGCTGCTGACTTGGACCACCGGGTGGCGCAATGACATGCCTTGCAGTGTGACCATGGGCCAAAAACAAAGTGACTAATACTCTAATATTCTATCTATGGTCACAAAACAGCCATCAACATGGAATGTGCAGCACCTGTAGGTGGTTCTGTGCTTGATGTGGAAGCTCCCCACTCCAGGCCCCCACCCACCCGAAAGAAGCCTGCACGAGAACAGGCAGCTGCAGTACAGGGTGTTCTCAAAAACTAGGGATGCATCAAGGTGTTTCCAGGTGTTGGGGCCACGGTGGGCGGAGCTGGAGTTGAAGCCGTTGTGTATTTGAGTAAGACTGTACTCTCCTGACAATGTCCCCCCCCCCCCACAGTATCAGAGGCTAAGGGTGGAAAGAGTGGGGAGAGGCAAGGTCGGTGTTATGGGATCCATGTTGAATGCGCTGGGTGGAGTAGTGGTTGATGACTGTCGTCTACACTTCCCCGGTGCCAGGGGTAGCTGCGCCCTTACGTCCAATCATGGAAGGGCGGAAGTCGGGGTGGCGGCGGGCATGTTTGACCAGGTGGTCGCTGCGCATGAAACGCTTGTCACAAAGCGGGCAGGGGAAGCGCTTCTCCCCAGTGTGCGTGCGCTTGTGTCTCGCCAGCTCATCCGAGCGTGCGAACTTCTTCTCGCAGCCGGCCCAGGTGCAAGGGAAGGGCCGCTCACCTGTGCGGATATGCAAAGAGGGAGATGACATCACTGGAGATCGGCTGGTCTTCTATGTGACAAGAGACTGAAATTAAAACAGTAGTGCTCTTCCCAATATGGTAAACCATAACTGTAATGCAGCTGGTTGCTGCATTTGACAAGTACAATCAATTAACATAAGCAGCAGGACTATAACCTTAAGAGCAAGTAATGTTCTAGTCAGACAGCACTTGATGAGAAAATACAGGACCAATAAGTATTCAAGGTCAACTGCCTACCTAAATGTTGTGTAAGTAAAATTAAGGAGTAGCTAGAATCGCCCATCTGTCTCTTTGTATGATGTGTGTCAGAAAGCATTCGGTGAATAAATCGCGTGGTTGCTATAGGTTATGGACACCTGTTAGTCACTGCCAAAATGGTTTACATGGCAATGTACCCTCCCCACCAAATGGGTGCTCAGTCATTCTTCAAACGTGTAAATAACAGTTCAACTATATGACTGGAATGTGTCTACCAGTACTATAGACTGAAATCAGAGTGTGAACATCTCTTAAAATCCCAATTTTCTAATTCTTTACATACCATCTCATAACTCATTAGACGGTTTAGATTTTTTATGAACAGTTTAGTTAAATTGTAAACCCAACAGACCTCCTGAAACTGCTGTAGCATCATGGAAATTGAAACAAAACCAGCTAAATCAACATTACAAAAAACAGTTTTACCACACCAAAGCACCCAGTCCTACCTTTAGAAATATGAACACCGCAACAACCCTGAGAACATTCAAAAACACTCATGCAATGAACATAAAATCACTATAAATCAGGAAAGAAAAATACCAAGGCAGGTAAAACAACAAGTAAAGACATCAAAGACCAAATCAGGCAGGCCTGAAACAGAAGTTCATTGTTCTGGCTTTTCCCACACAAAAAACATATTCGAAACATATTAAGCAGCTGTGAAGACATCATAAAAGGTTCAATCAAGCCTGATGAAATAAAGGGTTGGCTGGAATGAAGGCTAGCATACAGGAGGTCCCGTAGGATCGTGACTGGGAAACCCCGGCCTAGTTGCAGATGGCACAGGTTACATCACTAAATCCCGACGGATCTTGGTAATACTGTAGGTCAGGCAGTAGGAGGCAGTGTTTTCTTTGGACCAACTAAAGGCCGGGAACGTTATGAAAAGACAGGCTGGCTATAGAAACTAATCGCTATTCAACATATACTATTAAATGAAGTGGGGTAGGCCTAGCATCTACACACTAGGGTTAATGCCACGTTCCTAAATTACTGTGGGACTAACTTTACTCTGGCATCTTCAATTGGTCTCTGGCCCTAACGACCAAAAATGGTGGCAAAGCACGTTACAAAGGAAACATGACGCGCAGAACATCACTTAACTTTTTTTTTAAAAAAAAAAGAAAAAAAAGTCATAGTCAAGTTTCGAGGCTGTTCGCAGACTTCGATGGGGGGGGAATGACTGAGCCAGAGAGGAGGGGCCCAAATGACAAAGAAATCAGCCGACAGTGAGCTTTGGGGTCCGGCCCCGGATCTTCTTCACTCCTCACAGGGATATGCATTTCCACACATCCGTCCCAGCGCTCGTCTCCCTCTCTCATTCCACTCTTTTCTTTGTCCCCCACTATTTATAACTGGCGGATTCTCTCCCCCCTCCTTTGTCCGTTGTAAGGTAGCTAGTATTGTACTCGCGTTATAAAACGTCCCTCCCCTTCACTCCCACCACACCATCCAGACATGATGGCTAACCCGATCACACCGGCTAACTTATACGTTTAAATAGCTCTGAATTATGCGGGTGTCCGGGGCAAATCAGATTGTTTTAAACTTAGAGAGAATTAAATATATGCGAATATCTGTTTTATGCATTTCATTTAAAGGGGATCCGCACGGGTCAAAAAAAAGTTCACCCGGTTAGCTGAGGCGGTTAGCCAGGCAAAGCGTGGCAGGACTCGCACACCGTGTGGCCCCCCTCCCCCAAGACTCCCACAAAAGCCACGATTTTCCCCGGGCTGCGGCGCGACCACCACACGGTAACTTTAAACACTAGCCATATACATTAATTTACAATCAAAAATACGTATTACCGATGCTCGGAGATCAATGCCTCCCCACCCAAAGCCATTACAGCTGAACTTTACCTGTGTGAGTCCTGATGTGCGCCTTCAGATGAGACGATTTCCCGTAAACTCTGTCGCAGCCATCGAAAGTGCACGGATGCCGTTTAACGGGGGAGCGGGAGGGCCCCCCAGCAGCCGCCGGCCACACCTGCGGCTGGGCTGGGCCGTGCTGCCCGGGGGTCGGCGTGGCGCTTGGGGTCATGGTGGGCGTCGGGGTTGTGGAGTCGGACAACGTGGTGTATCCGCTCTCCCCGCACGACGAGTTGCTGCTTTCGGAGTAGGCCGACATGGGGCGGAATTTGCCGTGGAGGTCCGTCAGGATCCCGGCCACCGTCATTATACTGGAGCCTTCCTGCTTCAGGGTGTCCCGAACCTCTTTATCCTCCCTCGACCCCTCGGGCTCCCCGAGAGGCAGGGCCGGGGGGGGACCCACGGCGGCAGAAGCCACCGGCGTGGGTCGGTGGAGGACGGGTCCGCTGGATATGGACACCAGGCACTCGGCAGCTAAGTAATCCGAATAGGCGAACACCGACATGTTATTTCGTCGTATAACTGGGCAGGCTAAGCGAGCGGTAGTAACCAGTATCTTGTCGGGGCAGCAAGTCTTCCGATTCCACCCGAATCTCCGCTTTTGAACCGATAGCTAGCGCTCCTAAGCGGTGATTATTTTTGCTTCAAACGGTAACTACGCACCAAAAGGCCGAATGCGTCGAATGAAAATGCCGAAACGATCGAAAATCAACTTGAAAAGGTGCGCTTTTTCCTGCTCCCACCCCCGACTTGTCCGTTTTACGCAGCTCCTCGGTTCATTGTGTCTGAGGAAGCCGGTAGAAACCTACGCCCCCCCGAGTTAGAGGGTAACGCGCAGTGACGGCGCCGGCTGACGTGAGCCGCGGGCGGGCAGCCGGAACGCGGTTGTGTGGCCGGGAGCGGAGGCGTTCCGGGGGCGTGGCCCGTTGTGGGCGTGGCGCTCACGCGGAAAGCCGCGCGCTGCTCGCGGTTTTCACCCGCTAGTAGAATCTCGTTTCGAAGAACTAGTAATTAAAAATATATAAATATAGCGTGATGCTTACTTATACTCCAACAACACACAGTACGTATATATTTCTTTAATTAAACTCCCTGAGATATACTAATGGAAAGGATGCGTGTGCAAATTCCTGAAACTAATCAGGACTTTTAAAATATCGACATTCTCAGCCCGGAAGGTGTATGAACGTACTGAGCTTACCTAAAGTGTTTTCTGCATTTATCAGCCAATGTAGGGTGTCGTGATCAACAGAAATATTCCTACCAAAAGGAGGAAGGGTAGGTTTAACGCTACGCCACAAAGGGGATGGGGGATGGTGACTACGGAAAATTGACGTGGCTAGGTTGTAGTCCACATTGTACAATGACACAAAAATTTAAGCCCAACATAAATTGTAGTGTAAAGACTGTCCCTTTATCACCCAAATGTGATCTCCCGTATGCTTTTGGAAAGCTGTAGCAGTTTATAGAGTAACGGGAAACGGACCAATTCACTGGAGTGCGTGTCACCATACTGCCCTGAGAAAAGGCTGTCTCAGGTCTGAATGACATGTGCTCGCACGAGGTCACAGCTCACCGCCACACACAACAAAAAAAACACTGTTGCATCTGCAGTGATCCATGTGCCAGATCCTGAACTTTTATATAGTATCTCACTAAAAGTGTTTTGTGTGTGTGTGTCAGGGGTTATGGGGAGGGAGTTTAGCACCGATCCAGTACTATTACACTACCTCCCCCCCCCCCCCATCAAATCACAAAATCCTGCTGGTTGTGGAGCAGGAAAGGGGGGCGACTCAGAGTTTGTGCTCCAATAATGAAAACATAATTGGAGTATTTGTGCTCCAGCCCATCTCACAGGACGCCCAGCAGCAGTGTGGCCTAGAATATCCATGGCTCCCGTAGCAGCCATCAAGATGGCTTCCATGAATCCCCCAATTACAGACTCTGTCCTTTGTGGTGCAGCGTCCCAGGCAAAATAACGCCCTCATCGCCCCTACCCCCCAACAGGAAGTGACCCACTCAGCTCACGGTGGATGAGCACACAAGGTTGCCTGAATGGTGTGGCTGTAAATAGTGGTTAATGTTAACAAAACATGGCCAACATTTCTCTGAACATTATGGCAAATATACAATATGTGTGTGTATATATCCTATATTCAATATTCCCAGGCAGTCAGATGTTTATTGAGTTTTACAAAAATGTTATTTTTCTGCTTATACTGTCCTTTGCAGCTGCAGACCAACTCGCATTCTTGAGAAGAGCTGATTTTAGCTAGAAATTCACATCTCAGCTACCTAAGTGTACCGCTGCACATTCATGGGAAATGCAAACATTTCACTGAGGTAACATGACTCAAACAGGAACCAAGCCCACCATCCGTCACACAGTACAGATAGTCATGCCATGACTGCTGCTACCTTTGGGAAAAGAAGGCATCTCTCTATACGATATTGAAATTATTACAAAATTCTATAAAGAAAACAGCATTGTATTTGTATAGAATAGTTTAGAAATGTAGGTCCCTTCATTGTCTGTTCTGCTTCAACCATCCAGGGTCATAAAGACACAGTGATTTTGTAGATATATTTCACGTTTTACAGGTAACTTTTGTTGTGAAACCAAACTTATATGAAAAATTATTTTTGCAAACCCCCAGCTGGTTTTAGAATCACCCTATTCACAAAGTGCCTTGGTTCATCAATTAATGGTCAAATCATTTATTGTCTATTACACCATCTCTTTATCACTTCGAGAAAAAAGAAAAGATTTTAAACTAAATATTACAAATTTTCAAATAATATAAACATAGTGTAACAGGATACAATAAAACACAACAACATTCCCCATATACTTACTGACCACCCCCCCCCCCTTCCCAATCAGCACTCCCCTCAGAAAGAAGACAATATTATACAGTACATTTCAGTAAATGAAACATCCTTGTTACATTTTGTTGGATCGATCTTTAAGTTTGTCTCTCAATCTGTCTGGACTGGGTGTGACACCTGAATGTTTTTCAAAATGGCTCCCAAAACTGTGTGTGCAGTGCTGCAAATTAAAATAAAGCCCAGGGAAGCTCATTCACTACAAGCTAACTCTCTTCCAATGCCCCCTTCCATACACTCCATTGCCAGAAAGGACCCAAAAACAATTAACGCCAAAGTCTCCTCTGTTTCGGCTCATGTTGTCTTTGGTTCTGATAATAGAAACTCCAGGGCATCATGCCAAAGCATATAGCTCAAGGCTTCTCAGCCGTATTTTGGTTTTCTTTGTCCTCGAAGATGGCCTGCACACTCATGTCAGCAGATCGCCAAGCTTGGTTTGGATGCAGCTTGGTTTAATGAAGCCTCACCATCTTGGGTGAGGATAGGAAGGCCTTTCCCATAGATCCGCCTTCCATGCCAGATGACTGAAATGTCCCTCTCTGTGGTTCTGGTTCTGCTGGAGAATACCTCCCCCTGCAACCTGGATGGAGTGGCTGAGAACCTACAAAGTGGGCCCAAGTATCTCTCAGGAAATGAATTTTCATTTGATGAGGCAGCTGATGGGAGAATCTCAGACAATGAAGCAGAGCAGAAGACATTAGAAAAGAAACTGTGCAGTAAGAATGTACACATAACAAAAATGGCTTCACTAATAAAGGCTCATTCCAGTTGTAGTGTCTATACTTTTTTGTTCCATCCAGTGCGGTATAAACGTTGCAGTCTGCTGGTTTGAATCGGCACTGTTGAATGGATCAGTTGTCTATGCAGCCTTCCTCTGCATCAGAACCTCTTTTAGTGTTTACAGAATGATGGGTAACACAAGCGCCTACATGCATTACCCATAATCCTCTATCAGCTCCCCTTCTATTGGAGGGCAGAGACACTAGGGTTCATGGTTGCCACAGGTGTGACTTCTGCCCCCCCCCATCCCCTCCAGCTTAGCATCCATCACGTTTACCTAGGGCAGGGAGGCCTCGATCCCGATCTTTAGCAGCAAGTTCAGCCAGTACTCTCCATCCAGTCAAAAAACTCCGTGGAAAACACATTTAAGCCAGAGTCCAGCTGACAGCCAATGCTTGCATCTGTTTTAAACTGACACTGTACATGCATGTGTCAATTGGTTGGGTTTTTAAAAATAAAATAAAAAAAAAACACAAAGAGAATCTGTCTTTAAACAATTATATCCATTGTATTTTGAAACAACCTTTACCGCTTTCCAATAAGGAATTAAATTTGTTGACAAAATACACAGACAGAGCAAAGACTGTTCGATGAATTTTATCTTCCGCCCCGGAGGCACTTTCCTTTCTCATTTCTTGATGGTTTTGAATGGTGGATTGAGTCCCTCGACAGACATTGCAGTGAGACGGCTGAATCGATCTGATAATACTGTGCAGCTAGAGATCGCCCCAAGGACAACAACGCTTATGATGACATCTGACCTCAGAGCATGACTCGCCCAACCACAAGTGGCCGATAGCCTCGTATCTGGCTGGCAAACTCAAGGTCACCGAAATGCAAGACACAGCTTTGGTGATAAGTCAGAAATGCCTCCATCATCAGCTTGAAGTGAAATCATCTCGGTTGTTATTCATGATTCCAGAGCAGATTATATTGCTGAACACTGCCAGTACTGATATAGTACACATATTTCTTTATCAATATATTGGTCTGTGATAGCTCCCTTAATTCACTTAGTATAAAAATAGACTTCTGTTTGCTTTAATATTTCTTTGTTATACAGTTCTGAGAGATGTTATGAAGAAAATGCAGAAACACACATCACGTAAAACCTTCCACACATACTTAACTGTGAGGATGGGAAGAACCAAAATAAGGGTAAAGGTCATTAGAAAATGTAAATTCTATCCCTATATTCATCTGGTTTAAAAAAAAACCAAAAAAAAAACCAGAAAAGCAGCAGTGACCTCCTCACCCCATCTCACACACACCAGTCCGTCTTTTACAAGAACCCCGACAATTCTGAGGAATGTGCAGTCATGCTTCAGTTGATTTTTTGGGGCGGCTGCGATCAGTCATCGGTTCCCTCCCAAGTTATCCGCAAGGTTCAGATGTCACCCATGATTCCCCAGTCCATCCTGCCCCCAGCTTTATCTCCTAACGAGCAAACACTACGCCCCAGAAAGACCAGCCTCTGATCACCGGGGGGGAGGGGGGGGGTCACATCTGCCTCCACACAGTAGTGTTCCTTGGAGGAAATTCAGGAGCAAAGTTGAAGACCATTGCACACATACACAGAGGGAATATGAGCACTAGCTTGAATTCCTGCACAGTATTAGAAGGGATGATAATGGACAGAGGGAAAATCCAGGCAAATATGGAGGGGAACCAGTAAATAGGCCAACAGCGGAAAGAGCGAGGCGGGATAGGCACCTAGACAGACACCCACCTGCCTGAGCTGTCATTACTCACACTTACGCAGACACACACACAGGTAAACAAGCTGCCCATTGCCTGGAGCCCACTGGATCTGTGGGTCCCCAGTTCGCAGACATACAGCCGGCTGTCCTTGGACATGGGGAGACTCGAGAAATGGTGCATTCAGGCATGCTGGGCTGCCAGGTCGTGGCCGATGAACCGGCGCAGGCGCTCCAGATACTGGCTGTAGAGCTCGATGTCGTTATGGCCTGCCCCCTCTACCCATAGGGGCTCCACCGCCTTGGGGCAGCGCTCGAACAACGCCAGACCGTGCGAGAAGTCGATCACCTCGTCCTCTGTCCCGTGGATGATCAGCACTGGTGACGTGATCTTGGATACCTTCTCGATGCTGACAAGAGAGGCAGAGAGTCACAGGCGTTTCAGGCACATCAAAAGCGGACTGCAATCCCAGTACACGCCAAGAAGCAGCCTTAGTGATGGCGGACTTCTTCTCACGCTCTCCCTATTTCTTTTACAGTTAGGTCTTCTAATTAGCGGGTAAGTTCTAGGAAACCAGCTGCAGATTGGATGCAAAGACGGGTGCAATATGAATCACGGCGAGGACAAAAACTGATAGGAGTGACCATGACAACAGCAGCAAAAACAAGAGCATGTCGCATGGAAATCACGACGGCTAATCTGACAGATGCCTACAGCGCCATCGGAGCGGAATGTGCCAAACCAAGCACTCACTTGGGAAAGGCATCGAAGCAGTAGGTCTTCTTGGTATCCGGGAAGGCGACTCGCATGCCAGAGGTCAGCGGGGAGTGCAGGACAACCGCCGCGCACTCGTACCGCGATGCCAGGTCCACGGTAGGCACAGTGCCAATGCTCTGCCCGTACAGGATGATGTTCTCCGGGCTAATGCCGTACCTGTAGGCAGGTGAAAGAGAGACCACCAGAGGGCAGGCTACAGTTAACGCTGGCTAACCGGCGATCTTAAACATGTCCGGGAGCTTTGCGTCACTTGAGTGACAAAGAGTGTTGCATGCCAACAAGGCCAGAGGTAGTGGCATCTATCCAAACAGATACAGTCATTAAAAACCAATGACGGAAGCAACGTCAATCCCCTGGACGTAGAGCTGAGAAGCAGAGATCAGACAGGAGAGCTCTAAAATCCCAAAAGGCTTCTTCTGACTCCATCTTGGTCTTAGATGTATTGCTCAAGAATTTCTGACCCTATCAGGGCCAAAATTAATTCTGATGGCCCCTTAGCCAGAAATCACAAGTAAAACAGGGTCTTTCAGAAGTGACCGAACTCCACGTTCTTGTGGCTTCACATTAAGATGTGGGACCATCGTCTTGGAGGAAGCCGAGCCCCAGAACATACCTCGTGCGAAGCGCCTGCCAGGCAGCGTCAATGTCGGCGTACAGGTTCTTCTCGGAAGGCTTGCCGGTGCTGACGCCGTAGCCCGAGTAGTCGTAGGAGAAGATGTTGCAGTTGATGCGCGTCCCCAGGCCGATGTAGAAGCTGCTCATCTGACCCAAGTCCACGGCATTGCCATGAGAGAACAGCACTGTAAACCTGGCAAACGCACGGAGAACAGGACCGTGGAAGTCAACCACGCCGGCACCCGTGAGAGACGAACAGGATTCGATCCAGTCACACGATCGACGACGTGAATAAGACCAAGCAACTGCAAGTGGAACCATTGATCACAAGCTGCAGTGCGTCGGCATAAATCCTGCTATAGTTAACTATAGTATTAAACAGATTGTGATGCGAATGCTCACATTCAAACGACCTTCATCAGCACAGCCTTTCTGCTGCACAATAGTCACTTGAGACGTCCCCTGAACACTTAGTGAGCTATTCGAGGGGTTTGAACAAAGGGTTATGGCTCCAGGAGGCTGTTTCCTAGGCTGTCTTCACCGCAAGCATCTAAGTGACTTCCACATACATAATCACTGCAGTAGGTTTACAGCAATCAAAATCACAGATGTGGCTCTACGTGGATCAATGTGAAAAAGATGAATACAAATATGATACAATGAAGTACAGAAACTGAGAGGAAAGACAAGACCCTAGGATACAATATTGCGAAATATGGTCAAATAAAATCAAGCCCTGAACTTATAGAAACAAAAGTGAGTGGGAAGGACATAATTAATTCAGGAGTAGTTCTGTGACGCGGCCCTATTTTGGCACCACACCAATAATTTTTACATATGGAAACCATTAGTGAAGCAGACATTATTGCATGACACTATAATTTGACATATACAGCTTCTGATAATTCTTAACCAGCTTCAAGTTCTTTCCATGAGAGTCCTGTATAGTCCCTCTACTCCACAAGTGGGAAAACAAACAAAAGAAAAGTGGCCATTTCCCGGTGCCTGCCCCCCACCTACACGCAAAAATTAATAGTGTCAACAACCGAGACCTCCTATGTCAGGAGGTTTCAGCTTGCTTCCAGGAAGAGATGAGCTGATTAACAATATAGCCACCCTTTTCTGTATGAGGAAAGTGCCGTTCATATCCGTTCACGCCGCATGCATGTGCAAAACAGGATTTCACTGGATGTTATAAGTGTTTGAAATTAAAGCAGGAGGTACATAAAGCTATAAGGCACACAAGTGCTTCACTGCAGATCTTCTGTCAAACTTAACAGGCAAAGCTGAAATTATCTGACTTTGCTCTGCTCTCATTTCCTGCCTGTCCCACTTTCCATCTTCATTCCGTTTTCTCCTAAGCCTCCGTGCGCTGCTCTCTTCCATCCCAAGCTATTTACTATCATTTGTTAGTATCCGTCCCCCCCCATTCCCACCACCCACTTACCTGGCAGAAGGGGCACAGCGGATGTACATGCAGCCCACTCTGTTTCCACGGCTGGAGCGGGTAAGAAAGACCTCAGTACCGTCCAGCTCCCTCTGGGAGTACTGGAACTCGGCCCGGTCTGTCAGGTGGAGCTTCCATCTCGTCTCTTCCACCTTGCTGCTTCCTCCTCCGCCGCCACCGCTGCGGGAGCGAAGGCCCGAGGCTCCCAGCGAAGCAGTGGGGGTGGGTCCTGCTTCCAGGTCGGGCAGAAGGGCATAAGTGGGTTCTGGGGGTAGGAAGGCCAACTTCGCTGCGATGCGGCTGGGACACGGGGGGCAGCAAAAGAGGCAGCACAGCTCGCTGACAGACAGGCCGTTCATGGTCTACTGCAGAGGGGACAGAGAATTGAGCTGCTGCTGATTCTGGAACAGTTGTTTTCACACGTAGCACAGAAGCGCAGAGTAACAAAAACATCTCTCGTAAACACTAAAATAAGAACCAAAAAAGCATTCAGGACACTTTACATGCCAATAAACGAAGCTTGCGTTTCTTCAAAGTGAAAGTAACCATGCACTTGCTTAGCAGTGTGATGTTTTAAATGCAAGTTTAATGGGAAATGACACCGGTTTACCATAAACGGTATACAGAGCGGAAACGTGCATGGGAAACATCCAGTATTAAAAAAGCGATAGATACTAACTACGCTCTGCCTAACATTTGAAAACCTGTTTCAATATTTCTGCTGACTAAAGCAATGTCTACTATAAATGCCACGGAAATAGATAAAAGAGGAACAAGACAATGAAGGAAAATTACCTGGTAATGAATTCCAAGAAAATGCTACTAAAAAAAAAAAGTTACGGGACCCAAAACCGTTGGCAGTAACACGACTGTAACTATCTAGCTTGCTACAGAGATTAAAATATACTCAAGAACTAAGATGTTTATCGATATCCCCAGAAATCCAGGAAGCGGGATAATGTAAAAAAACAAGACCTTGTTTGAGAGACCTCTTACTGGCCAAGTGCCTTGTGATAATCATCGCATATTTAAAGGATAAAAAACCTCGGTTTAAGATCTTAACTCGAAACTAGCGATCGTTAGATTTAAATAAAGTCCGAAGCAAGGCTCATATTTACACCAGGACGGCAAGAGACTTCAGGCACCGTACTCGGCTGATAAATGACGCGGGATATTAAGTTTAAAAGGCTTTAAACCACAGTGCGAATGACAGCTCGACTTAGGCTACCGAGACCGCCGATGAAAGTCAGTACAGCCAGCTCCGCTTCTGTTAAACATCTTTATCTATATATATTTAAAAGAAACCGACTGGCTGCCGTCACTAGCCAGCCAAGAGTATTTATGCTGACCTTCCCTTCAGCTTGGTATTTTGGAAAACGAACCCCCACTAGCGTGTATCGAGGAAAGAAAATAGTTCGGTAAAAACTTCAGTCTAGCCGTACGTTTATTCCCTCTGACCGAAGCGTGCCCAGTGTCCCATATGCCAATATATTCCCTAAACAGAATCCAGATTCTTCAGATAAAAATTAAAATTCAGGAAGAAAACAGCCAGAGAAGCGTTCCCTCGTAATCCCAAAGAGGGAGCGAAAAATAATACGAACGCCCGACCTGCGCCTTAATCGCCGCGGTATTTATGAAGACGTTCATACGTTAAACTGTTAATTGCCGCTAGCCGACCTGCTAACGTTAGCCACGGTATTTTTTTTTTAACTTCTGCCCTGTTTCAGCCGGAAATGACGTAATCAGGACGTGACAACAGAATCTGCCAATAAAGACGCCTGAGGACCACCTACCATGTAACTATTTTTGTTTTTGATGTGCTCCGGCTTAATAGACTGTATTTACTTCATTCCCTGTACCGAATTTCTAAGAACAGTAGTTTACTTCTTGTTCTTTAAAAGACTATGCATATTTCAACATTTAGACTACATAACTGTACTGTAACATTTTTTATGAAACGATTAGAAAATATATAGCATTGTTTTTACACTTATGTCTTCATTATATGTAAATGATTTTGGGAAAGAGAAAAGAAGACGCGCGTGGTACTTATGGAGTTCAAAGTCATTTTATTAAGCATTTGATGGGTTTGCGCACAGAGCCATTACGTCACACTCGCTCCGGACCGCCCGTGTGCCAGACGGCGGAGCCTGGCAGTAAGAGAACGGCGAGAGGAAAAGGAAGAGTGACATTCCTCTGGTGAGAGGAGATTTCCTGGTCTGAAAGCCTCAGCACAGAGCTTAAAAAGGTGGTATATGTTAGAGGGGGCGGCTGTCAAAACAACTTAAAGTCCCCATATTCAGATTTATGGTAAATACTTTTATTTATTGCCACTCGTCTGCCTTAAGTCCTAAGCATCACAGAGAGGTATATCTGAAGAAAAAAAAACATTGAGGCTGCAAAACAGACTAGGGTGCTACCTCCGTATTGTTTTCAAATTAATATTTAAATCTAAAAAAAATGTCATTAGCGTGGCACAATGACAACTGTAGATGTATCTCTCTCCCTTGTAAACTGTACAATGAAAGAAAAAAAAAGGTTCACTGGAAAAGCATCCATAGTGAATTTCAAGTATGTTCCACCCCACCCTCTTTCTTTCAAAAGCACTGCTGCAGAGAAAAGGGTAGGGTTAGCCACAAGGCACAGCTTGGTGAGGCAAACCTTTGAAATATGAGATTGGCTGCTGATGTGGCAGCAAGAAAAGTGCAGTCTGGCAGACACGCACGTGACGTCGCGCGCTCATCCCTGGCGGCGGCTGCTTCCTCCCTTTGGACTTCCACCGGTCTTCACAGCCAGCTCCCTGGAGATACATACGCTTCTCACTGTTCTTATTCTGGCTAAGCACCACTGTGCTGCTGTTATCTGAACCCATCTGACCTCTTTATCCAGATGGTAGAATGTGGCACAGTTTAAAAGGAACCATGCAGAGGTCACAGATACACAGAGGGGATGGGGGCAATATCATCCCACCGCACTCCCCTTCCCAAAAGACAAATAAATAAATCTCATTCTATATTTTTCTTGATTTATGCAAGCAATAAGCTCCTCTAATAATGACACTACTACACCAGAGAATTTGTGGTTATGATTAGATTAGCTGTCAAACCATCATGCAATATGTTTCATTCCTGTGGATTCCACACACATGAATGTATCACACCACAGACAGTCGTCCCATTAAGAAGAGACATACAAGACTCTCTGCCAGAGCAAATTTGATCCCCTCCCAATGTCAAACTCCTTCAGGTACGAAATGGACAAAATGATTTTGGGAGGATTTAGAAATAAAATTAAGCCCTTGAGCGAACAGGGGATGTTTAAATAAATTTGGATCAGAATGCACTCTTAAAAAAAAAATTAAAAAAAAGCAAAGCAAACCAGAATATTTACATCAATTATTTGTGCTTAGCACCTTAAATCCAGGCCACCGACAAAACAGCAAAACAGAAAACAGCAGGACAATCATGGCCAAGCTGATGTGGTCAAATCCAGTAGGTATAAAACTGATGTGATCTCCAAATAAATACATAATACCGAGGACAAAGTTTAGTTTCTGTTTTGTTTCATTATGGAGATTTAAATTTCAGATTGACAAGGATTAGGGTTTAAAATGGAGCTGAAGCAGGATGAAACAGTGTGGTAAAAGATCCAGGGTTATGTCTGTTGGCTACCTAGAATAAACTTATGTTACGCAGCTGGTCTGAGGTAAACACACACTCAGCACGTGTGTCTGATGACAGAAACCTACACAGTGTGATGAATTTAACCATGAGAACGCCAACTCAAATATGAATCTAGCACACCTTTGAACAAATTCATGTACTGTATGCAACTGGCAAGTCATCACCATATTAACAGGGACGCAGCCGAAATGAAGAGCAGACCCTTTCCCTATTCGCCATTCCTTCATCTTCAATGGGCAATCCACACCAGTAACTTAACTCGCCACCTGCATTTCCTATTAATTGCACCAAGACATAAGTCAATACTATTATGCCAGAATCGGCCAAATGCACCAGCACACAAACTATGCACAGTATGCACTAGGCATTTACCATTTTATACACGCCAGCTGGTTATACTGCTTACAAAAAGCTGTTAGCAACAAACGAATGAAAAAACAAACTAACTAAATCAAACATGCAAACAAACAAGGTAATCAAATCAAACCAAGCTTGAGCTAAGACTTGTGTTACAGTGTCAGGTTAGCCTCCAGCTACGGAACCTCCCAGCTAGAAAAGCAAAATACATGTTAGAGAGTGACTGGCAGCGCGGCTGAAGAGGTGTCTGCACACCTACAAGCTGACAGGCCATGTGATCCATTAGCTGAAGGCTGCAATCGCCGTCAAGTTCCTCGCACACAGGACCAAGCCCATCAAAACACCACTTGCAATTGCTCCATTGTACTAGGCTCATCCCAGTCCAGTAGTCCTATGCATGTATAGACTTTCCACTTGCTTGGCTGCAAGCCTACAAATATGGGTTATTTGTTTTCCAAATGCTCATTGGAGTTTTGCTTACACAAAAATGTTCTGAGGGCAGAATGAGAAATGACTAATAAGGGAGATAACCAAACAGATTGTAGAGGAGGTGAGTCCAAGACTTATGATTGGTTGTTCCTGCCTCCTCCAGTTGCTGGGACCCACCTCCTCCACAATCTGTTTGGTTATTTCTCTGAACCAATAATTTTCCCTTCCACCCTCAGAACATTTTTGTGCAAGTGAAACGCCAAATCTGTCACAGCCATAGAGTTCCATTAAATGTCAGCGTCAACAACACCCTACTAAATATGACCCATGAAGTCATTCATTTCATGCAAATCAAACCCTTCAGACTAGCTTTGTGACCTGCCAGTAGTTTCAAATAGTGCTTCTGAAAAAGGTCAACTAGGCAAACCACAATTCTGCTCTGTAGCATAAGGAAACTTATTTTTCCTCATAGTTGCAACAATATATTTTTAAATTTGATATTCCAAGTAAACAGAAAAATACTTCTAGCTATATCCACTCGAAGCCGCTTAGCAAAACAAAGATAGATGAACTGCTCTTTTGATAGTACAGCAGTGGAATTTTTATTTAAGCTGTGTATTTGTGCCACGTAACAGATACTTGGAACAACTTGGTAGCTGTGCTTTGCTTCCTGATGGAACTAAACTCTAGTTGCTTGTGTGTCCCTCTCTAAAGCTTGTTACATACTTGAAGAAAATGCATAAATACAATTCAACATTCAAGAGAGTAACCTATTTAATAGCTTGCTCACACATGCATCTTTCTGTCTATTGAGAACCCACTTTTTAAACCAATGTTTAAAACCATAAAATAAATAGAAAGCAATAACACACACACACACACACACACACACACACACACAAAGCAAACTGCAATATGGTCACCAAACACTCATTCAGGGTAAGTACATATCTGTCACCCTCTGCTCTACAATTCTACACATGCGCTCAGAAACTGAAAATGCAATACATCCCGAAAAACCATAATTGTGTTTGTTTGCATATGTCGGACCAATTGTCAGAGAGCAAAACAATTAAAAAGGTGCTTCCAGAATGGGCAGACTTGACTGACTGCACATGGTAAATGGTGTTTTTTTGTCCATTTATGTTAAACCAGTGGCATATAAAACATGTTAAAACAAAGAGGCTCCAGAAATAGATGATGTTCCAACCCTGCAGTTCTCTCCCTCTCAAAACAATGTTAACACAGGAGGCCTTGTAACTCAATCTGAGGGTGCAATCAGAAAGAAAAGCATTGAAGATAAGACAGTTTTTGTGGGTAGTAATGGTTGTGGTGGGGGAGATAATGCCGTTTTAGCCGTCCTCTCACCAAAAACGGGAGGAAAAATACAAAAAAAGTCACTGTAGCAAGTGGCTTAAGCCATATTTCAGTACTAATTTAAGATTAAGATTAAGATGGATTTTATTGATCCCAGCGGGAAATTCTGATTACAAACAGCAGCAAGACCCAGAATTTCCTACTGGGATCAATAAAATCCACCATGATCTCAGTCTTAAAGAAGCAGTCCAAAGAAAATCAGGCCTGTTGCTCACAGCTTCTGAATCTTCTCTGCCACCACGATGGGGTTCTCCTTGCGTAGACGCGCCGCGGCCTCGCCCCGGTAGTCGAAAGGGCACTCGTGCTTGTCCGAGTAGCGATGTGCGGCACAGAAGAGGTGCCCGCAGCGGCAATCAAAGCCTGGAGTACAGACACCAGTGGGGGGGTCAGGGGGGCGCAGAGAAGGGATGAGGAAGAGGCGAGGGGGAAGTGGTGACAAGAGAACAGCCATGCAGGCGGGCGGGCGGGCAGACTGATCCGACTTACAGAAAGAAGCTTGACCCCTCCCACCATCCCCCATAATCCCTTGCAGCAGAGAGTACGAGCAAAGCATTGGATTCCGGAGACCTGTGGTATGTTGGGTGATTTCCAAATATTCCACTACTGAGACAAATCCTCAGGTCTGCTACAGCTGCTTGACCAACTTAAATCTTTTAGAGCACTTGCCTTCTCCTTAAGATGCCACCATTTCCGTGCCACCTTCCCGCAAACGGACACCAAGGGGACGTCCATATGTAGAGGCGCGCTCTGCTTTTAGAAAACTCTCTGATGCTGTTTAAACGCCGTCTATTTTAGCATTCTGTTCTATTTTTGCAATTCCCCTAGTAAACCGCTTACATGGGATCCTGAAATAGAGGTTTCCCCAAACAAGGGTTAAGATTACATGCCCGCAAAGTTGAAGTATGTGTATTAAAAGAAATAGGGACACCTCTGGAAGGAAATCTCCAAAAAAAAAAACAAAAAAACGCATCACGCTCTGAACGCTTTAGAGCAGCATGTCACAACCCAGTTCTTATGGACCCCCAGAGGGTCCATATCTGCTCCCTCCCAGCTCCCTGCCAGACAGTACACATTTTCACTCACTACCAGAAGCTGAGAGGGAGCAAAGATGTGGACTGCCTTGGGGTCCTCGAAGATCGGGTTGAAAAATGCTGCCTTAGATAAAAGGCTGCTTTTGATTTCACCACTGATTGCTCACCTGTAAGGCCCACTTTCTTACGGCAGGTGAAGCAGCGGTTTGTCTTTTTACCCTTGTCAGGTATTTGATCTCCACTGGGGGGAGCTTGCGTTGATTCATCGCCCTCCCCTGTCACACACACACAAAACAGACAGCATGTTGATTAAAGTCTCTCCCCACCAGCTTCTGCTATAAGACAAAATACAAACCACACTCATCAACTGCTCGTCTTTCGATTTATAAGGACACATCCTGCTCTCGGATGTAGAGTGCACCTTCTGTGTAAACCAACCAGAGAGGCTTCTGCCCAGGTAATTAAGGACTTGTAACCTGAAGGTTTGTGCTCAGGCTCTAAATGCAGTCGTGCTCATGCAGTCATTAGCGAGGTACTCAAACTGAATGGCTCAAATTGCTTCAGGGAAATATCCAGCTTTATAAATGGATCAAAACCATCTAGGGTGTCCCCTGCATTGTACCCTGTGCTGCCTGGGAAAGAATCCAATCCCCCCCCCCCCTCGTGACCCGGTCCTGGGAAACCATTTGGAAGATGGGTGCCTCATTGTAACTTTCAAAGCTTGTTTTTTTTTTTTTAATTAGTACCAACCAGTTCATGAGTGTCTCAGGATACAGCCAAAACTGGTGCCTTCTAAACGTCAATCTCACCTGTGGGTTTGGATGTTCCCTCCTGACCCTCATCATCCTCTTCCTCATCTTCCTCCTGATCCGTGTCAACGGTCCCACTGTCCTGAGAGATGCTCATGGCCGTCATCAGCTGGGTGACGGTGCCTGGGGAGCTGCCGCCGCCCCCCACCCCCCCAACACACACACACACACACACACACACACACACACACACACACACACACACACACATCACTTTAGTTTAACGGCTGTGAGAAATTTAAAAAGATTAAAAACATTGCGAGAACAAGGGAACGGAAGCCATACCTGGCCTTGTTTGCCTCTTCCTGGGCTCCCTCACCTGTGCTGGGCTCAGCGAAAGCCTGCAGAGATACGCCGGCATCCCCAGAGGACCCAACATCGACAGGATCAGCGGGATCTGCGTGCATACAATGGGTGGGGCTAATTCAGACAAATGTACAAGCCTTCAGGAACTTCGATGACTTTATACATCTTAATTACAGTAATTAGATAAACACTATGTTTCACAAGGACACCAGCACATCCCCCCCACTACCATTCTCGCTTAGCTCACCCCTGTCCCCAGGGGGGCCGGCGTGGCCACCTCCCTGCTGTTTCTGCACGTGTTCCTTGTAGCAGATTGAGCACATGCCATTGGTGCGTGGGTTGCCATAGAAACCACAGCCCAGAATGCACAGCATGGGCACTTGGGTCTCATTGGTGTCCTGAGCCATGCTCTGTGAGGAGGAGGAGGAGGAAGAGGAGGAGTGGCAGCAGCTTTGAGAAATGAGGTGGGGGGGGCGGAGACAGTCCTGTAAAAGAGCATCCAAAGTCAAATAAGTCTCATGCAAGTCAGTGCAATACTAACATTCATACACACTTTTCTATGTTTTTTCCCTGATTTTTTATACACACATTATATGCAGACAATTTGATCTGTCATTTTAAAAGACACGCTGCAATTTATGATGAATGACTAAACGAGCTGGTCTGAAGATGACACCAGCGTGGGGAATATGTGTGAAAGTCATACATTTCAGATTTTAAGGCGCAGCATTGTTGTATAATTTCTGCACGCACTGAGATCCCATAATGCCGAATGTGTTCACACTCGTCGCATTCATGTCAGGTCTGGGTGCCTGACATCTAATGATTATGCAAATGTACTATGCAATTCTAGCTCCATAACGTCATTATTGTCATTAATATATTTTAACAATTGTGTTTACTTTTCTGGCAGGGTTATAAACCTTTACAACTTCTGTATTTAGAATAGGAATGTCACACCAGTAAGACAGCAAAGAATACCAGAACAGCTGTGGATAAGCCACCATCTCCAATCCTAGTAATTTTAAGAAGTAGATTTATTTAAGGGGCAATAAAAGCTGCAATTTACCAATTATATGCTACATAAGTACAAGCAGATATTTTGTATCTATTTTATATTTGATACTTTACTCAGCATCCAATGCCATGCAGCAAGGTCATGTGAGAAACTGTATTTAGAAGTCTCACAAAACCCTTTAAAACTTTTTTCCCCCTGATACAATACCACCTCGCATCCATATTTACCACCACAATGCCCCTAAGTAACACCCACAGACTGGAATTGCCCCCTGTCCAGCGTTCTCGGGCTCCGGTCCTCTGACAGCGCGGACTGGCCAATCACAGCGGCTCAGTGGGCAACCTCTTTACGCCATGACAACAGGCTTATAGGTTATGGCTGGGGGTCCATCATCCAGCATCATAAACACAACCTGTAATTATGCCAGCGACAGATACAAGGCCTTTTTGAGACGATTCAACTGCAATGAAACCTCCAAGCTGTAACTAGAAGACACATTTCTCTCCATGGCTCCCTTACGTTACTAGGGCAGAAACAAACAAACGAGGAAATGCAAAGGTTTTTGAGTTATAGACGTTATTGTGTTGCGGCTATGTACTAAAAGAGGCAATTAATGTCTCACACAAGCCGCTTCATAGTTACTTCGGCTGACAGATGTTGTTGAAAAAAAGATACAATTCTGTAACTGTTACTTTCTAATGTCGGACTTATAGGAGTATTTCCACTAACGTTAAAAAGCACACTAACCTGGACATTCTGTTCATTTCTAACCAATAACATCCATAACTATGCACAACGGCGAACTTAGCAGCACGTCCTTAATCTAGGCGATGCATTTACATACTAGATATTTTCGTTCTGAAGGATCTAATCTTACCATAGCGCGTTTATCCGCAACTCAGAGAAAACAAATGATTGCGCGAAGGTGACTGGCCAAAGTCCGCAAATGGACGAATTAGCAAGTTAACTAAATCGTTAAAGTTCAAGGGTGCACGCACGTCCGATAAACGAAACATCTGGCAGCAAACATCCCCCCGGACGGACAGTCTACTTGCTGCAATGTGCTCGGTAATTCGGCACTGCGCTCATGGCGGTGTGGAAAACATGCACTGGGGCTGTCGACCTCACACTGTTCTCCGGTTCGCTCCGTATCAGAATTACACTAAACGATCTGCAACTGGGATTTCGAGTCCACCATACCTCTTACGGGAATTGCGAGAGGATTTCAGCCGCCTTGGTGTTGAGATTCACTGGCGGAGCCTCCACCGCTTTGTCCGGGGCGCCGTCATTCACGCTGATGCCCGTGACGTCACTCCCAAGCAGCCATCCACTCTTTCTTGCGGCATGCAGGCGGCCGTGTTTATTTATGGATTTTTAGAGTAACTACATCACACCGTCACGTTATATATAATCAATAAATGTCCAGCATCGAGCAACAGAATTCCCACTTCTATTACTCGTCAAACAATCAGACGTTTTTCTCCAGATTTGATGGAGAACGAGAGCTGTCGATACATTAAAGTGAAAAGTGAAGTTGATGGAATGAGGGATACATCTTCCCACAAAGCGGGCCACGAAAGAAGGATTTTCAAAGGGATCCCTTTCTAATCATTCCACAGGAGCAGACACATTCTGGTTCCTATAAGAACTATAATGCTCAGCCAGTAAACTCCAACATCCTGAGCCGGTGCTCTAATTTACCTTCTTTCATGGAATTGACTTTTCAAGTAAAAAAAAAGGTTTGTCATTGAAGCTAATTTATTTAGACCTTTAACAAACGTACTGTCCCCAAAAAGCTTTCATACCGAAATTCTTTTACTGTATTGTATACAGAACAACATAAAATCAATAACCGAGGCGAATGAGTGATGCAATATGACTCAGTTGAATAAAGCTCGAGACTCAATGTAAATCTCAAGCAATGTAGAGGCAAGACAATCAACGAGTATATGATCGCTTTCTTAGCAAGTGCAAAATAGATCGCTAATTACCTGTTAAGTGTAATTATTCTGTGTATGAATGTCTTTTTGAACTAAAAAGTCACTTTTTTTCGTCACGTGTGTATGATACAAAATACACGAAAGAGATTGTCTCCAACCACGCATGTATTTTGCGTTTGTTTTAGCTTGTCTTACTGCAGCACCAACTGAAAGGTGATTATTCCACAAAGACGGTGAGCAACGAAGTGATATTTTTCTCGAGGCATTAACCACTATTGCAGATCGGAATACAATAAGATTGATGGTGTATGCATTACGCACACGCATACGATAACCCGGAATTCTCATAAGTTAAAATATCTTGGCTTTGTGCACATCCCCCTATATTCCTGTTCCATGTGCTGAGAGACAGTAAACAGGGATTTTATCTTTATAGATTGTTAAAGGGACCACTGATTATGACGTAGACTGTACCTAGACTGCACCGCGGTCTGGGCTACCTAATGTGGAATGCTGACTGTGTGTTGTGTCATGTACTATTTTAGGTGATTATGGATCTTCTTCAGAATATCAAGAGTGATATAGGGGCTGCTTCTGATACTGGATTGGAAATGCTTTCCTGCTTGAAGTATACAGTATTACAAGAGGGTCCTATACATGCCGGATGCTGACCAGGCCACTACATCTGGCCACTACGTCACCCTTATTAGACGCAGTATATTTGGACCTGATGCTGGAGAATCACTCTGTGGTCAATACATCCAGCTCATTTTAAACTACTGACAGCTTCGGCATTGATCTCTGGAAGTAAAGAGTACCTTCCAATTACACGACTACCTGTAACCTGAAGGACTCTCACGTGGAGAGAGAGAGGATGCTGAGATTGCCCACCCAGCAGGACTTTGGGCTATTGTCCTGTTATGACACTACCTTTGGCAAGTTCATGTACACAAACATCTGCCACTACTGTGATGACGGAGTAGCGAAATAACAATCACTGACGGGCTTGGCTACAATGACTACAGGACAGGGAAACTTTCAAATAAAAATGTATACAAAATGACATTCAGTTTAGTGAAAAGGCAACTTTGAGTGGTTTTGTCCTAGTTTTGTTCCTATTTCCTGTAATTATCTTGATTGCCTCCATTTAACTGCCCCTATTGGCTCTTAATATATCAGAGATGGAAATCGTGCTGAACCTGAGCCACCAGAAACACTCTCACATACGACGGCAAACAAAAAAGTAAATGGGGTCATGTAGTCTAAGCATGACTGGGCCAACTGGGGGGCACCTGCACAAAGCAGGATTTCTGTTAGCTGAACTTCTGGCTTAAGTTGTATCCAACAGAAATGTCACTTAGCTCCGTTCCTATTGGACAGCTTTCACTCTTAGCTTAAGTTATCCAGCTAGCTGGGAAATTCAGCTCTGCGGAATACCACCTCAGGGAGGAATTTTGAGAACGACATTGTTTCCACTTTCTCCACTTTAAAAATAAGTATACCTTATTGATCCCAATCATAAATGGGGGGGGGGGGGGTATGTATTATCCTACAGAGGGGTATTTTGTAAAGGTTGGTGTGTCTATGCTACAGATCCACCTCCAGAGCATGAATAAAAATAAACCAAATTGCAGGACACCCCAGTGTAAGCTACGGCCATGGCAGACTGCCTTATCCAGTTCTCCTTAACATGTGATTTGAGTGGCAGTCTCCAGAGGACCACCCTTGGTCATGGCCTCACACAGCTCTGGAGAGGGAGACACTGAAATAGACATCGGCTCAAAGAACTGGCAAGTTACTCCCTCATTTAGCTGAATTAAGTATTTATTTTGTGACCTTTAATATGGCTGTCCCAAGTAGTATAAACACAGCATGGTTGGCAAAGGACTGGGCAGCAACTCAAATACTGCCTAATATGCGAATATACGGGTTACCACATTACACAAATTAGTCACTGAAATAACCTATTTTATTCTAAAAATATACCTCAGTGGTAATCCTACTACCTTTTTAAAGGGTAATACACGCATAAAAGCATCGTCGACGAAAATCTAACACAAAAACATTCACATGTATCTAAACAGACATGCATTAATTTCTGTCATAGTTAGTACGTACTAGGCTATTGGCAAAAAGAAAACTCTGAAAGCAGGTTCTCTTTTTTGCAACACTTAACAAAACACCAAGAATCGGAACTTCCACCCAAACTGACAGATTTTCTACCGCTGTTAAACGACAACGACCGAGATTTCGGGCTACTGATTGGGCGGGAGGTCCCGGTCGACGTCTGCATTAAGAGTATTTAAGTTACCATGGTCGGTGGGGTCGGGCAAGCAGAACTAGGTCGACTGGACTGGAATGAAGACCAAACAGAGTGATTATAAAACAGGACCAGGAACGTGCATATGAACTGGTGACTACGGCAGGCAAGACGGGATGAAAATAGAGTCACCTAAACAAATAGATTACTGAACCATGACAAAAGTGTAAGGCGAGATGAGATTAATTGCCTACTGGAGGATACATCGAGGCCGCCATTTCCGGTTTTAATTAAATCGCCGGCGACATGAGTGTAACGAGGATACCTTCCATTAGCGGAATGCCGGTATCATGTGAAACAACGGCTGCGGCCAGAATGAACACCTGGATCGTAACAGGCAGATTATTAAATGATCTCACCCAGTGTAAGCCTACAAACCACAAAGCAGAGGCAAGTTAGTTTTAATTGGGTCAATTAAAACTGAACGCAATCGGAAGTCCCTTGTCTCGGTATAATTTTCATCGATGTAGTGATTTTTACCACCGCACGATGGCAGTCTCGGCTCACGTCAGAGGTGATAAGCGTCCTCTTTTTAAACCCATGACTGCAGTACATTTCAGACACGCAGAACATACAATGCAGTTACAAAATCTTTACGTTATGTTTAACGACCTATTCGAGGAAGAAAAGAAATCATGGTTTTTGGGCTGTATAATTACTTGTTAACCAAAGATTAACAAAACAAAAGGTAGACCTTCAGTAAATGCAATAGTCCTTGTATAAAGGCACAGTGTTTATGTAACTGTTAATGTTTCTAGGGTGTTATTCATCCTTATTTTTTCAATGTCTGCTTCTGTATTTATTGTCTTGTATTTATTTGGCGCCATGGTTTGCAGGAAGCAAGAAAGTAAGAATTTCATCCTATTGTGAAAACACAATAAAACTAGCCTGAAGAATATTGTGCTGGGTGCCCTATGCAGAAGACACCAATAGATTGGCACCCTGCTCCATTCAGATTTTACACGTTTTGCCCGTTGTGGGAAAGCTTTTGTTTTAGCAAATCATAATCAGATACACCGCATGAATGCATGAGAGAACTCATAAGTATATCAACCATATTCATTTAAATGAACTGCTTCTGCAAAATAATTAAAAATTAGCTTCCATACTCACAGTGCAGAAGGCTATTCTCTTTTTTTTTTTTTTACATGCAGATTGGTGTTTATCATCATCACACCGGAGAAGGCCTGGAAAAAAACTCCAGTTTGTCATCCTGTTTTGTTTCCTCCTGTCTGATCATTTTACCTGAGGGTGGGGGTTACTGTCAGGCTGCTCTGCAGAGGAGGTGGAGATGGGCTGCAGGCCTAGGAGACAAAAGTGGCTTCTGAAATATTCATGGGCTTGCTTGAGTGAGGAGATATCTGCTGTGACAGGCATGAGTAGCAGCACCAGTGTGTTCCATTGCGGCTCCCAGTACATCATGGCCAGCTGGTTCCCCCCTCCCCATTCCCAGTAACACTCTCTCCCTCTCCAAGACTGTCTAATCAAGCCTGGATGACTCCCAAGTGAAAAGAATTAGTAATTGCATTACCACCGTGAAGGCAAGGTTAATCACTAAAGGTGTTTTCTTGTGAAGTTACGCAAGCTAGTGTTTGACGTACAGGTACATGTGGGTATATGCAGGTACAGGTACATGTGGGTATATGCAGCCGTAATCGATTCATGATTAACCCTCTGGCGCATAGCGGTCACTACAGTGGACAGCTATTTAAAAGTAATCAACTGGGAAATCAACTGTTTTATGTTGAGTGCTTAAGCGCATGTAATCCAGTGTCGTGGACATG
>JABFEA020000046.1:12292059-12315426 GCA_019775915.2 Cyphomyrus plagiostoma
AGGGGCTGCAAAGGATGGTAGTTGAGAAAGATGTCCTACAAGGTGTCTTATGCGCTCGGTCCTGTGGCGTGACTCCCTCTCCACCCCCCTCATGTGACTCCACTCCCTTGATGCCTCTTCGGCCCCTCCAGTAGCCCCATTTCCCCTGTCTTCCCCAGCTATCTCCAGTAGCGGTCCTGCTTCTCCATGGCCACACACCCATCTCTCGGCAGCTCATACCAGCTGAGGTCTGAATGACACCAGCCTTGGGTTACCCCTGTGCGGTCATGTGACCTTGCAGCAACGACAAAGGGTCACCGTTTCTACAAGACTGTGGAGATCCTCAGAGAGTCTGGCCCGGTGTACGCCTTGGTGCTGTACGGATGTGAGCAGGCTGCAGTCTGTGGGCAGTCTGCGCTTTCTTTACACTTTTCTAGGGCCGGGTGACTTTGGGACGCCCTGTGTGCTGCTCCAGGAGATTCCAGTCTAACTGGCTGTCAAGCCTGGCACTCAACCCACAGATGCATTCAGCGGAGACCGCCGGCAAGAGCACGAGCAGAACATTCAGTGCTATTCGCCAGCCCTGCGGCTGAATAAATGGACTCTCGTTACAAAGGAGGTCAAAGTTTCTCATCATCGCCCGTCTACAACAAACAAATATAACACGCATGCAGTCAGCACGGTGATCGACTGTCCCATGCAGACAGAAAATGGGTCTGATCTTCACAGGAGATGAAAGTGTTGGCTGCCTCTGGCCCCATCTTCCCCCCCCCAGTCTGAATGAGAGCCAACTTTGAAGGTTCTTCCCATCCCAATGCTCCACTTATTTCCTCTCATGCCTTGGCTGAGGTTACGCTCCAGGTCACAACTCTGTGATCCAGGCACTATTTCATGGTGCAGAACGTGCTAAGCTTGAGATCCCTTTAAAAAAATATTAGCTGGGGCAGCAAAGATGACTCAAAAACCCACAAGTTGCTTAAAGAGCTCCTATATTTAAGTGATTTATGCATGGAAGCTATTTAAAATTGATCACTTGAGTGCATATTTCAGGCCGGTCTGTAATTTTCAAATGTCGAGAGTGTGCACAGGGACTTCCTCTGCATGAACCGCCATGCTGTGCAGACTGACCCATCTCGGGAGACTAAAAGCATCATCGATTGAGTTTGCGCTTTATTATTTAAATCACCAGAACTGGCCTTTGTCGCCGTTTCAAGCAGTAACATTCCCATTCTCCTCAGTCTTCTCGAACAGCCGCTTAATTACCTTATTTATCGTGTTACCACTTTAACAGTTCACAGTAATTACTGTACGTTTCTAGGGATCCATGTAAATTTAGCCGTGGATGAAATCCAGAGTAGCTAGTGGATCGGTACAAATCAAGGGTCTTGAATAATAGATTACGGCAAGCAGGGAGGTAATACCAGGTCCTCTAGTGGAACGTCAAGTCCACTGGGGGCAGCCTGGGAAGGACCTTGTGATCATCACAATTTATGAAACGTCCTGTGACCTTTGCCTCCATCTCTGCCCTTTTTTGTTTCTTTTGTGTGGTGTTAAATCTGACGTCGGCAAATCCAATTAAATCATTGACTGAAGCATGACTTGGGGAACCCCCCCCATACCTCCATATCTCAAGGGTAGTGTTCAGTTCCAGAGTTCATGTCCTACCATGTTTTTCTGGGATTCCTCTGGGACCCCAAGTCCAAAACACACAGTTAGGTGAACTAGTGTCGGTGAATTACCCTTAGCCTTTAATGAAGTGCATGTCCTTTAATGGACCTGCATTCCATCCCTGTCCTGAAGTTCCTGGGTTGCGCTCCAGACTCCTGGTGACCCGGCACTGGATAAGCGGTTATGGAAGATGGATGGCGGTATTCCTTTATTGTCCTCCCGCCTTCTCCCCCCTTTTTGGCCACATTCGTCTTTTCTTCCCCGAGCCCCGCCTTCCTCCGGGTCGTTGCGAGGTCATTGGTTCTCGTGTGCCCTCCATCTGACATCATCGTGGGCAGCCGGCACAGAGGATCCACACAGATGGGTCGATACTATTTCCAGCCCTCTGAGCTGGGGGGTGGGGGGGTGGAAGACTTAGTTATACATTTGTTTTCTTCCTCTCAGAAGCCACAGAATCACCAGAACATTTGGCTGTTGTTTTGTGTGGGTGGGCCAGGCCGATGGAAGCCCAAGATATAAGCAAGGAGGGGGGGGGGGGGAACGCATTATGTACAAGGGTATCAGACTCGTTCCCACAAGGTGTGGCAGTAGACTCAACATAATGAAAAGCAAGGTTCGCGGGGAACATTCCAGTAATGAAATCTTCTCCACCCAACGGGTGGCCCAGGAGCCATTTGCACCCATTTCACGCGGCACCCATTCTGACAGGAGCCAGTTCGGCTACTCGCAGCCGGAATAATGCCATCCACCTCTGGCAGCGCCTTCTGCCCGCAGTGCCGCTGAGGGCCGACCGCCGCGATGTAGCCGGAGCGAACCGCGCGGCAATTAGCATGCAGCAGAAGAGCCGGCGTGCATTAAGCGCATTTAAATCGCGCTCAGGCGCTACCGCGCAACGCTCGGCGTCTGAGGGCTGCAGTAATAACCGGTGAGCCGTAATGCGACCGTCACCTGCCAATATACAAGCTGTTTAAGGGTTTGGCTTCTGCGGCACATGTGTGTTACGAAGTCCCAAAGCCCTCCCACCGGCCACGGGCAGATTAGCCCACGTCCACAGCTGGATCCCAGCCGGCTGACTGTCTGCTGCATGCGTGCTAAGGACGACGCCAGAGAGGCGACACGTCCGACGGCAGAAAGCTCCACTTGCTCTCTCCGTCTTTTCTTTCACCTCATAGCTCCACCCCCCCCACCCCCCCCCACCCAGCACGTGCAGCCCCACCCATGAACCAGGCAGGAATCTTTGGTTTCGCCTCTGGAGGCCCGGTTTAGAGGGCAGGGCTGGGGTCGGGACTATGTGGGTCAGCCTGAGTGAGGCACTGGTCTGTGCTGCCTCTCTCTGGCTTTTTCGACATGAATGAGGTGAATCGGGATCCAGGCTGCGAAGGTGTGACGGGTGTATGTGTATGGGGGGGAGGGACGGGGGGGGGGGTGTCTGTGTTGTGTAGTAATGCCCAAATGGGGGGGCGAGGGTAGCTGTCCAGTTACTAGCCGTCATGCTCCAGCTAATCCCGCCCTGTCTCTGTGCCCCCGCAGCGCCCGCTGACACATCGCCATGACGACACCGTCCCCTCCCATCACCCTGCTGCTCGCCCTGCTCTGGCTCGCTGCCGCCACCTTCCCCGAGGAGCCGGGACCGCTGAACCCCGTGCCAACTGACGGTGGGTCCTTCCACACTGGCAGGCTGAGGTCAGCCCGGCCCAGCGCCAACTTGTGGGCCAGAGGATTACCTAAGCAGGTCGGGGGGGTGGATCTGACCCTTTTCTGTTTGCGATGCTCCTAGGTACAGTATAGCCTACAGTAGTTCTACAAATGAGGGGAAAATATGTGTACAAATCACTAGGCTCTTTTAAGAATGATTTGCCTAAAGGGTATTAAAACTTGCTAAATACCAATTTCCCGAAACTTGGAGAGTCCCACGCTTGGCCCCGGGCCGCAGGGAAGGGCACGCTTATGATTGGATGGACCTGGGCCACCATTCCCCCCGAGCCACCCCAGAGTATTATCAGTGTGTGTGTGTGTGGGGCGGGGGGGAGCAGTAAAATTTGGGGGGCCATGCAAAGAAGAAAAATGATGACTGTCTCTGACTTCTATTATGCACAAATAAAATGTCACATTTTAGACAATAATTGTGGCTATAATGTGTTGTCGATTACCAGTGATCTTTCAGGAAATTAAATCCAACACTTTCAACCTCTTAATTTTGTTTTATTTTTCCAATAGACACGACACACGACACTCTTCCGTTACTATGCGGTCTGGAACCAGAGTGTTCTGCGGTTTCCGTGTCGGCTACCGAACAGCCTAATGAACTCCTCCGTATCCATGTCTTTTTATTATTTTTTTTTTTATTCCCCACCCAGTGGTCAATCAGATATCAGGGAGTGTCGATGTCACCCAATAGCCTCCTTGCGGCTCCTCCGCCCGGCAGGGGTCACGAATAGAGGCCCAGACTACGTAGCTGTGGGTCAGGGTTAGCGGAGCTTGACGTGAACTTTGGGGAGTGACTGATATCCTGCAGAAGTCTGGGAAAATGCTGAATATTTCCCTGACGTGCATGTTTAGTCTCATGGTGTGGCGGCGTAAACAGCGGCCTCCCCGAGGTGCTCTTAGCTCCTGCCCTGGCAGGTCATCCTCCAGACTCCGAGGCTCGGTCTGGCTGGGAAAACCATACGCTCCGCGGAACATGTGCGCTCTGTGGCCAGTGTTTTGCCGGCCGCGCCCTATGTTCTGGGTTCCAGGCTCTGTCCGCCATGTGACTCGAGCGGCGGGGGCCTGTGTGCTAAGCAGCTAAGCAGCCTTGAGGAGGGGGGAGGAGGGAGGGAGGGGCCGCGGAGCCATGTTCTTTAACTGTCTTCCGTCAAGGGCAACGAGCCGATTTCCATTTTGCCCCTTGGCTGCACGAGTTTGCTGATATATTGCTGTGTTCTCAGCATCCCCCCCCCCTCACCTCCAATCTGACTGTCCTCTGTTCTCTCAACCATTTCTTAACCCCTCACCCCCTCACACAAAAAAAAAAAAACACCCTCTCTTTACAGTGGCCCGTCGGTATCCCGTGTTCCTGGGTCGTGCTCATCGATCGTCAACGAGACAAGAGCGGCTGCACATACAGAGGATCCTCAAGGTGAACCGGACCCTCTACATCGGAGCCAGGTAACCAGGGGCAGCCACTACGCTTGTGCCCCCCCCCCCCCAAGGGGTCACATGACAGACATACCATTGTCACTTAAACCTGAACCTTTAACTGGAACTGTATTACCTCCACAATGTCAAGCACGAAATTAGCGTAGCACTCCAGAGGACGCTGAAGCTCTCCAAAATTAGGTATTGTGTTACAAATAAGAACCCTTTAACTGCCAAAAAATACGCTTCCCATTAAGCCAATGGACCCCAAGAGCTAAGGAGTTAAATGGCCTCATAACTTCGGAGAGAACTTGCATGTGGATGTCATTACCGCGGAGTAGGGAGGGGAACCAGTATGCTTTACACCAGGAAATGACCAGGTCTTTGGCCTCGGCGGAGTCAGAAATCAAGCCCAGTATTAAATACGTCAGCAATATAGGTAGAGGTACACTATGCTTGATGGCCCAGTAATGAAATTCCTAAACCGGTAGGGCCGTTATTTAACAAAATCTTATTAAAGTCACGCATTGTTTATGACCTCGCAGATGTTCCTAGTTGACCACGACCGAGGATGCGATCCGAAAGGTTCCTGTCAGTCTCGCTCTCACTGTGGAGGGCTATCACCCAGTGACAGGGGCTACGCCCAACCCTGGAACCTACCCCAGAAAGCGGCAGGAGGGACAGATCATTGAGCTGAAGGAACCAGAACCCATAAATAAATGTTCCAAATTCCAAGAAGATGCCTGCTGTTGTACCTTTAGGCGAAGCAATTATCCGGAGCAAACTCTTACCGTAATGGGTACACATGTAAAGCTGTAACCCACTGTGCAGAAACATATCTGAAAAACATTTCGAGTAAAGATGTCATTTAGCTGAATCTGAGCAGTATGACGGCTCGGGGGGCATCGGTTGGGGAGTTGAATCCTGTGCATGTTTGTGTGTTTGTGTGTGTGGATTTTGCATGTTATCCCCATGTTACGTGGCTCCACTGCTGCAGTCCAAGAACATGCGGGCTATTTGGCATCTCTGAGCCGTCCGTACTGACTTGTGTGTGTGCCCTGTGTTGGACGGGCATCCGGTCCATGATGCATCCCTACCTTGGAGTCTGTGTTTCCCGGGATGTGATCCAGGCACGCCGTGATTCTGTACCGAGAACGTGGGTAAGGATGGCGGAGCACAGGGCAGCCATGTCACTAGTGTCTAGGATAAGCTGTTGGACCATGGATGGATTAATTAAAATGATTATATAACAAGTTATTATTAATAACAGCAAGAGTAATATCCCTTTTTAAGGCTACAGTAAAGCACAAGGCCAAGGGAACGCAAGGTTCTGTAACTCACAGGAAGCCGGCAAGGAAATGATGACTTAAACGATGACTGTAACATACAGTGGAGAGAGGAAAGACGTAGGCTGGAGGCTCTCAGATCGCCCTCTACAGGCCGTCCCAGCCATCACACCCACACACGGACACTGTGCCGACCGTCGTCGTACAGGAGCTCTGTCGGCTGTAAACACGCAAACCCTGAACCAGCCAGACGCTGAGTTTACCATCTGTAGACAGAGACAGCCAGCTACAGATACAGGAATACTGCCCTGGCTGCAGACGCTATTCCAGCCAAAGCCACACAGACAGGATGCTAGTCACAGACATATAGACCCTTTAGCAGCCGCAGGATAGCATGCAGGAGATGCCGCTGGTCACAGACACGCGAACACGCCTCACAGACCCTGAACCAGCCTCAGACACGCGCTGCGCAGCCTGCAGACATACAGACGGGGCAGAAGAGCAGTCAGACATATGTCTGAGCCACAGACTCTGCACCAGCCAATACCAGCTCTGTGTTGCAGGCTGGATGTCTGGCACTGAAGACACATGGGTCGTTAGCCATCAGCCCAGGTGCTCATGGGAAGTGGAGGACTTGCTATATAACATTTTTAACACCAAAGGAGCTGTAATTCTGCTATATGTCAATATAAAATGCACAGTGTTAATCATGAATCGCCCATGGATTTTATGGGCCTTGTGTTTGCAGTCTCCTTAAATTACTACAATTCTGACTAGGGGTGGTGAGACATGGTGCGATGGGAGCATATCAGTGGAAATTATTTTAATATGCTAATACAGGACAGTGCTGAAGTGGTGGGGGGCACGACTCCCATAAACTGATTCCCTGTGTGATTATCCTCCCTCAGAATTCTTCAGATCAGTACCTGGGGGATCCTTTTAAGTAATCTGGAGACCACGGAAAGGTATAAGCACTCTGGTTGTGTTACTGAGGCTTTAACCAATAGGAAGGAAGCTTAGAAGGGGCTGGAGGTCCGTGATTGGTTGATTCCACCATCCTCATGGGTAAAACCAGGAGGCTCTGGCATGTGACCCGTGCCCCGACATCACGCCCTTCCCGCATTCCCACACGTCAGTGGCCATAATTAATGTGAGCTGGAAGCAGACACGCACGGCTTGCCTGACATCGCGGGGAAAAAAAAAAAATGGCCCCATAAATCGTGCGACTGCTAATGGCCCACGGGGGGCGCATCGCAAACAGAGCAGCTGTTTAACGGTGACACGGTGCGTGGGTTCTCGCCTCGGACTTCGCGATGGCGGCAGGCGGTTCAGCGGTCAGGCTCCCGAGGCCCTGCTGGCTTGTTCCGTCTGGTTAACGCCACATCCTGCCCGACAGGGATGACCTGTTCCGCGTGGAGCTGGACAACGTCGCTGGAGACGAGATGTTCTACAGCAAGGTGAGTTCTGGCTGCCACGTCCCCTCCCCCCATTCCACCCCCCCGACACACGTGAATTCTCCCCGTCGCTGTGGTTTCACCATCTGCGTGTCGTTTTTCTGCCCAGAGGCGAACATGGGAGTCCAATAAAAATGACATCCGAATCTGCAGGATGAAAGGCAAGCACGAGGTGAGAGCTCGGGGTATCAAGGGCGAAAGGTCAAAGGTCATGGATAAATACACGTAACTATAACAAATACCTCGCTCCCTAGAGGCATGCAGCCAGCTTGCCGCTTCACACACCTCCTCTAAAACATCGCGTCTTATCAATGGGTGTCTATGAACACAAACCAGTGACACCCCTAAAAATGACCCGTCTCACCCAGTATGTGGGATCAAGCCTCTGGGGTGCAGACAGGGAGAGTACCCCGGGAATTCAGTGAATTCAGTAGATCACCGGAATTGCGTCAAATGGACGTTCAACTCAGGGATTCTAGGATTTGGGGCGGCTCAGCCAGCAAGAAATATGGTATGGAATTGCCAAATGGAGTTAGAATATTAATTCTAATGTGTGCTGAGACAAAAAATATGGTGGCTGATGTCCCCGACATGGGGTCTAGAATGGCCTGTGGTTCATAGCTAATGACATTTTGCTGTGGTGACCAGTCAGAAAACATTCAGCAATCTGAGTCAGTGACAGGGGTAGCTTGCCGACATGCCCGCACCGTAATATTTCTATACCCCCGTGCACATGCACACCCACCGTTACTGATCTCCATCCCTCTGGAGTCCATTTCTGCCCCAGAAATGATTTTGTCAGGTGTGAGTTATTAGCTGTCAGGGTAATTGGTTTCGTAATTAAATGTTTCTGGTTGGCTGATCACAATGGACATATCCTCATAATGGAGTGAGAAATGTGATATTCCGGCCCTGTTCCCGCTGTCTCTCCCCACCCCCACGTGCCGGTAGCACCAGGGGCTACCATTTGGCTGAATGCAAATGTACTAGGTCAGTTCTGCTTGGTTCCGAGGCCTGTGCCCCTCCTGTGTTCAGCCCAGACGCGGACGTGTTCCAGGGAAATTTAATCCGGCCTAACTGCTCGCTCATTTAAAACCTTGTCACCCCAAATGTTTCATTCTGGCTCGGCAGGTAATAGGTGGTGCTGTGTATCCCTTTTAAGAGAAAAAAAATTGCAGTCCAGAAATATCCCGCCTCTGTTCTAGCCTCTGCCTTTCGTTTCGTTCCTCAGCTTCAGGGCTGGCTCGTTTCTAGGTAATCAGATGTAAAATTAGGTGCAGATTATTAAAATCTGTTTTCACACTCTACAGGATGCCAATCTGACTCGCAGGAAAATAGCAGAAAAGTAACACGGCCCTTTGTCAGTGTCTGTGTTCTGCTTTCTGTGTTCCTGTTCCTGGCGAGGCCTTGGCCATATTGGCCTCCACAAAGCCTGCGGTGATGTTAAATGCGGGGCGAGACGTGCTTGTAAGAGCGCGGCTTTTTACCTGGGAGACTGGAGGCTGGAGCTTTTGTGGTCATCACCTGACTGCCTTCCAGCTTCTGGCATCGGCTGCCTGTCCTCGCCCACCAAGGTCAGCATGGCCGCTTGGCCGCGTGTTGGACCATCGGCGCTCCGGCGCAGAGGAAACGCGCCTGTTGCAGTTTGGCAGCCGAATGACTTTGACCCCGTACTGAGAGTTTATGTGAGGTGTATGGCGTGGAGAAACCTCGCCCCCCCCCGCCCCCATCCACTGGGGGTATTGTGGGTAATCCTCTCTAAATACCAGTGGTTAATGTGATCAGAGAGTGACTTTCTGTTTATTTTACTACCAGCTACATTCTTTTACAGGGTGCTCTGTTGATGTCATAGAGAAGCTGCATTTCATCATTGTTATTAACTGGGAAAACAGTTTATTGAGGAAAAACAGACACTTGCATATTTTTAAACAGCCCACGAGTTCATTCACCCATATGGGCTATTTCCAGTCAGGAAGCTGCACTGGGACTGGGCTGGACTGGACCTCTTCATTCTTCTTCCTTCCCTCTTTCTGTCTGTCTTCATTTTACTGTCTCCACTCCTCCGTGCTCCTACATCTGTTTTTACATGTCTTTCTTCACCCCCTTGCCTGGTCATACGCACCCACTCTGCCCGCTTATACCATAATGTGCTGTCTTATACCATAAAGTCTACAGTAGTCAAAGAAAATACTTAAAGCTATTCATCTGAGCAGTGTGTCGATATTTGATCAGAAACACACACACACACACGCACACACACGTTTAGCGTATGCAAATTTAGATTAACAAAAAAAAAACAAAAAAAACTCAAAAATAAAGAACTAAACACATACAGGTTCTGTCCCAGGATCTTGGTTTAGTTTTGTTTTCTGGAGGCTCATGTGGACGCATCACTGCCAAGGGATACAGGTGGCGCTGTGTCGGGCCAGTGCCCCAGGGCTGGGAGGGGTGTTGGTGGGAGAGGCAGGGCAGGCTGACAGAGACAAAGGAGCGCGATGGGCCTCCAGGGTTCTGGTTTTAGTACGGACAGATAGGCAGAGGCTAACAACACGTGCAGAGATAAGAACCCTCGCAGACGGGCAGTAAAGAGACGGTGTAGTGAGAAAAGTGAATCAGGAGGCTCCTGGTGTTCAGTACTTCGTAATTCGAACAGGTCGCCCTCACGCACGCGGATCGGCCCAAAGCCATTAGCGAGCAGAGCAGCAAACACCCCCTGTCAGCGTCACGTAAAAACTTTGTAGAAATTTTTGGACCGTGACTCACCCGTCGATACTTGGCACCACTGACCCCGTGTGTGGGACAGCAAAAACAAACTGGGGGTCTCTGTAATGAATGTGCAAACAACAGGCAGCGGGAGACGCGCGCACGCACACACAGACACACACACACACAGAAATATACAGGCAGGAATGGGGATGGTAATTTCTCTCACTCTTGCCCACCACACTGTTGGCCCCTGCTGTCGTTCAGAGAAAAATGAGACCCCTGCAGGTTCTGTGTGTGGGAAATGGGGGGGGGGGGGGGGGTGGCGGCCACGTCATCTCATTTGGACGGAGCAACATTCAGTCTCTCCAGTGTTCTGTAATTTCGCACTGTAGTAAAAATGTCAGGGACTAGAAAGGTAACAAGCATCCTGTTTTTCTTCCTTTTGTCCATTTCATCTCTTCTTACTTATTATTAACCATTTTTAATCTCTAATCTCTTTTTTTAGGATGAGTGTCGGAATTTTATAAAGGTCTTATTGAGCCGGCCAGGTGGTCTGTTCGTCTGTGGGACAAACGCCTTCAACCCTCTGTGTGCCAATTACACTGTAAGTACCTGCAGATCGAAGGAAACTGCACTGCAGCCACCTGCAGCTCTATGTAAAACTACTGCAGCCCCATGGGTAGCCATTGGTGGCTCTCGGGGGCCCTGGGTGGACCTGGACAGTGCAGATGGAACTCAGGCCCACCCAGTCAGCGAGTAATACAGTACAGTTCACAACAATATGATTGTGTCTGGCAGGCATGTGTGTGCTTAGTTAGATCAATCTGAGGAAAAGTGCTGTTGAGAGGCAAATACATTTTTCTTTCCCTCTGTTCGTTTGGTCTTAGTAATGCCACGGGTCATTTAAAAACTGATCAAATAAAATGCAGTGGTTTCTATGGTGTGATTTTGTCACCTAGTGAATCGTTATGGGACTCGCCCACGTGATTTTCTGCGCCCCTCCGCCACGCTATGATTTCTGGCTCCACTATTGATGCAAAAGTAACTGCACAATTAATGCCTGCAGATCTATGCGAAGCCAACCACAGAACAGCAAAGTTCTTTAATAACAATCCGGATGTCGATGGGTGTTAATTGTACTGGCTATCATCTAATACAGAAATCAATGCAGTGTTTAAGTACACACACATCAATACAAAATATCCATCTATGCTATGGCCATATTCTGATCTATACAAAATCTATTTGAAATCCAGCAAGTGTAAATGATTTTTGCTAGAACATTAAGTTTGTATTAGCAAAAAACGTTTTTACTCAACCGCATTAACGTTTTGCGAGACCTTCATCCGTCTTTTTCATCAGGTCATACTGGTTTTGTTGCACGAAGTTTAACACTATATTGAGGACTCCTTAAAGGAATTTAGTTTAACAAACTCATCAGAGTGAAATAAGTCACAGTGTATGTATGACTATGTCGGCGTTCATTGATTCGGCTTAACTTTAAGGCTACAATCTGCAGGGAAGCGGGAAGAGTGACCGGTGTGGAGGGAGCGTTCAGCCTTCTTTAATTTACCCATATTTGTTTTGGTGTTTAGCCTGATGAGATGGGAACCTGCTGTTTGACACATCTCACATCTGCAGGATCACACCTGCTGTCTGACACATCTCACATCTGCAGGATCATACCTGCTGTCTGACACATTTCACACCAGCAGGATCACACCTGCCATTTGACACATCTCACACCTGCAGGATCATACCTGCTGTCTGACACATTTCACACCTGCAGGATAACACCTGCTGTTTGATACATCTCACACCTGCAGGATAACACCTGCTGTTTGACACATTGTACACCTGCAGGATCATACCCGCTGTTTGACACATCATACACATGCAGGATCATACCTGCTGTCTGACACAGTTCTTCCCTCTGAGAATAGAGCAAATTGATTTGTTGGTCTTACTGATGGTATGGTAGGAGCTTGTTTTTCTCTTTCTGTGAAGATTCAAGAGCTTGCCTTCATCAGTTAAATCAATTTACATTGACTTTGAAATATGCTTACATAACTGCTGTCTGCTGGTGCCTGGTTCCTCTTTGTCTGTTGGCCCAAAGCTTGTGTTATTAACATTGTCAGTTGTTGGTGGACCTTGTTTTCTTTAGTATTCAGTAGTGATAGCCTGTGATGTTGGATCCGTCTTCCTTCACAGAGGGACAGTCTGGAGATGGTCGGAGAGGTCATTGGTGGAATGGCCCGGTGTCCCTACGACCCTAAACACGCCAACGTGGCCCTGTTTGCAGGTAGCGTCTCACGTCATGCGTCATACATTTCTTGTTCTTCTCACCAGTGAATACTAGAAACCCACTTTAGAAACCCAAAAGCTCCCCCCTGCCCCCCCCGAGTCCCACTCAGTCCCCTGCCTTTGCTGACATTACAGTGTCCTTATAACTGCTATTTGAAGGCCATTCTTAAAGTGCCATTAAATATGAATAAAAGGCTCGCCCACCCTCTTTGATCTTCCACTTGGCCCCGCCCTTTCTATTCTTTCTGCATTGGCCCTGTTCTGCCAATCATGTATGTATGTATCATTTCTGCAGCGTTTCTTTCTGTCTACCGTAACCCATGTCATTTTCTCTCTATCTCTCTCTCCCCTTTACCCTTCCACCTCTCCCTTAAATTAACGCCACGCCTTCCACATTTGCACTGTTCCCCCCCCCCTGTGTTGACGCCTTATTCGTCTCCCCTTATTTAGAGGGCAGCCTCTTCACCGCCACAGTGACAGACTTCCTGGCCATTGATGCCGTCATCTACCGCAGCCTGGGGGAGAGCCCGGCCCTGCGGACCGTCAAACACGACTCCAAGTGGTTCCGAGGTACTAAACTCTGACTGACCTGACTGTCTTACACTTGTAGCACTCGACTGCAAAAATAATAAGGTCAGGTCAACACTCATCCATTTTTTTTAATCAATGCTGCATGAATAAAACAAACATTAAGCAGAATTTTAAAAGGAACTGTATTCTTCAGCTTGCTTGTGTATATTGATATAAAATACAGGTGTCTTATATCTGCAACATTCTTAGTGGTATAAATTATGGTCATCTCACACATACAATACTACTGATTGAAATTACAGTTGTCTCACACTCCGGTCTAATATAAATAAATGACATATCTCTCGTGCCTTTTCAGTACTGTAATTCAATATGGATGTCCCCTTATAGTGGCCTCTATTCATTTCGCTGTTTTCCTGCTTTCTGACGATGCTGCTCATGTTAGCATTTATAGCTGTGCTAGTCTACATCTCGCCCAGCATTAGTGTGGGTGCTGTTACCATGGCGATCTGCGGTAAGCAGAGAGATGGGTTGTGTCAGGGTCCTGTGGTACTGTGTTATGGGTGGTTCTTTCTTTCCTACTTTCAGAGCCGTATTTTGTCAGCGCCGTGGAGTGGGGGCCGCACATATACTTCTTCTTCCGAGAAATGGCCATGGAGTTCAACTACCTGGAGAAGGTAGGCTATGGAATAGCAAAACACAACAAGGGCAAAACAGGAAGGTGCACAGACCATACGAATGCTTCTTGTTCACTGGTACCTGTTGTTGGCCTGCGTGTGAGATATTTTAGTAAAAACTCAAGGCCAGAGAGGCCTGTAATCTTTCAGCATTAAGTGAACATGTTGGCTGAGGTAAACGTGATCGATCAAGGAGAGCTTGGAATGCACCAAAAACTTGAAAAAATTTGTTTTCCGGGTAGAGCACACGTATTTGATACGATACAGAATCCACAAGGGTAGGATCTCAAGGGACATAGCGAGTGTTCCTCAATGAATTTATAGACAGCATTTGAATCAGCAATGGCATTTGGCTTTGATAAAAATTTCGTCAGCAGGCATTGTTTACTTTTAACATGTCCTTCCCAAGGGTAAACATTTAGTTTCGTTTTCCTTTTTTTTTAGAAACTATTAAGGTATTTTTTTGGCTGGAGTTAGCTTCTGTGTGTGTGTGTGTGTGTGTGTGTGTATATGTGTGTGTGTGTGTGTGTGTGGGTGTGGGTGCAAAAATGTGAGTATGTTTGTGTGAGCAACAGAGGATTGTTATCTGAGTCTGTATGTGCGAATGCATTTGTAAGTCGATGCTTGGGTGCCTGGGGAGACACACAGATATCGCCACAAGGGTTCCAGATTCTTTGTCTTCCTTTTGAGTGTTCTTGTGTCTGGAGATACAGGTCTTGCGGACTTTCTTGGCTCAGTGAGGAACTGTCTGCAGAGTGACAGCTGAGAGGATGACCACTAAAAAACCTCATTGTCTTACAACTGAATGTGCTCTCTGAGTGGTACTTCAACCGCATTCGGGTTTTTCTTTACTCTTGGACTCAAAACCCCAGTGCATTAATTTACCAACAATGACTGCAACTATCCACTTATTAATCAATCTTTTATAGAATCTTGAAGACATTTTGCCTCATTCTTCCATGCAGAATTGCATGCAGTGTCATTTCGCAGGTCTTGCTACAATGTACCAAATGAGTTTAGGTCTTAGACTAGACTCTTTTCTTGCCATTCAAACATTTTGTCATAGTGTGTTTCAGGTCATTGTTAGCTGCTCTTCAGCATGCAAACAGTTGGCCTGATGTTCTCCTGTAAAACTGAGACTGATGCTAAAGCCACGATATCTGATTCTTACTCTTAACTGGGGATTCTCCATACTGGGGAATATAGTGTTTGGTATTAATCAGACATAGCGTCTCCACGTCAGACAAAAAGTTCCATTGTTGGTTTGTCTGTACATAGAACATTGTTCTAAGAACCTTTGAAGATCATGCAAGTGGTTTCTTGGAAAAGTTGGGATGACACAGTGTTTTCCCTCCTTGCTAGCTTGCCACGTGTCCTCTTTTATTGTATAGTCACACACCCTGACCTCAGAGGAGGCCAGAGGGAACAGAGGCACTGTGATGCTTCTCCAGGGTTTTTATGAGCTAATAGGTGAATTTATGCGTTTGCACTGCATGACTCTGACTTGTGTGGTTAGACGACAAGATGCATCAGCAACTTCTTGAACCCTGGATGGGGTCATGAGGAATTGATTTGATCGATTAATTAAGCTGAATTTGATTGATGCCTCTAGATTCACTCTAATGGCCCAAAGTTGGTATGATTTATAATCAGTTCAACAATTTGATTCATTTGGCTTAACTAGATGGGAATTAATGATTCACACCTCAGTATTGCATTTTTTGATTCTCTCCATGTCTGTACACAAAATAAATGAAAGAAACTCCAAGCCATTAGGATGAGGTCTTTCTCTCCAGGATCATCTCCCAACATCTGCTAAAATATCAAAACAAATCTCATGTGAAAAATTATTTCAGGTGCGGAAAATCACGCGTGACATATGATCTTGGGCTGTAACACGCGTGTGTCTGCAGGTGATGGTGTCTCGGGTGGCGCGGGTGTGTAAGGGAGACCTGGGCGGGTCTCAGCGGGTGCTGGAGAAGCAGTGGACATCCTTCCTGAAAGCCCGTCTCAATTGCTCTGTGCCTGGCGACGCCCACTTCTACTTCAACCAGCTGCACTCCACCAGCCCCGTGCTTCACTTGCACGGCAGGGACATCATCCTGGGGGTGTTCTCCACGCCCACAAACAGGTACCACCACCAGGCGGGCACTATGGTAAACGGTGTGAACAGATTGGTGGTTATAATGACATCACTGCTTCAGAAGTGATTAAATACATTAAGCACTCAATAAGCACTCCAAGTACTTGCCAGTACTGGATTAGGATTTACAGATACTGAGATATACCCACATATTACCCACACCGGTAACATTTCACTTGCGGGGCACAAATAATGTATTATTATGCTATTACTTATGTATTAATTAATCATAAGTAATAGCGTTACTTAGAATTAAGAATTAATTAACCACAAACTAAGTCTTACTTATACACTGACCTCATGCTTATTCATCTTTAATGACCAGGGAGACCTTTTTTATCTGAAGCAGTTACTATATTTTCTTCTTTGTCTGTTAATTCTGTAAACCAACAGAAGGAACAAGTAATGAATAATCAGGGAAATAGTGGGAAATAATCATGTTTGTTCATCATTAATGAACCATAACGTGTCTTTTATCTCTAGTAGGGTCTATATTTGTTCATGATTTGTATTAAGTAGTAATTACTACTAGGTAAGGGCGCCCCCTCGAGTAAAGTGTCACCCTTACATCAGAAGTAAATAGCTTGTTGGTGCTGATTTCTGGTAGCTTAATTTCATTTGTCATAGCCAAAATAAACTAGCCAAAAATAAATATGTTAGTTCAAAGTTTAAGAGTGGCTCAGTGATGAATGGCCACCTATCCAGCAAAAAAAAAAAACAAAAAACGCAACCAACAGCAAATCTGTGAAAAATGCCCTACTCCGTAAATATCAGTCGAGAGACTTTGAGTGGTCGAGGCATTCAGCTGGAAATTGGGAGCACCACTGCCACGAAGGGGAAAGAGCTGTTTACCTTGTACTGAAGGTATTTCTGCAGCCTCGACAACAGGCAGTACCACTAGTGGGCGAAGGCTCAGAGGGCTGAATTATGGGTAAAAAAAAAAATCAAAGGGACAACATCACATAATAGTGTAATCACAAAAAAACATGTAATGCAGCATCAAAGCATGGGTCATTGTACTGCTACATGGATAGTGTGGTAGACAGGCATGGAATGAGTCCCTGATAACAGCCCCAGAGAGTTACAGACTAGTACACAACAATTTAATGATATAATAAAGAAACGGAAGAAACCCGGGTCTCACGTGTCCAGTTTTCGGAATCTTTTTCTCTATCCCACATTTTCTTTTCCTGTTGGAATGTTTCCATTTTTACATAAAGACCTTCATCTTCCAGGCCTCCCAGCAGATGATCTTTGCTCAACATAGATGTCAATTTTTTGCCTACAGGCTAGAGTCTAAATTTTGTTAATGTGGCCAAACTAGCTGAGCCCCCCCCCCCCACACACACACACCTTGACACGTTGAGGGGGTCCTTGGTCGAAAGCAGCAGAGCTCAGTTGCCCCCAGCTCTCGGGGAATAATACCACCCCCTCCTCACTCGCCTCATTATCTGTAGCGGGTGTACGGTCAGAAGGAAAATCTGTTACTGTGATGGACATGATTGGACATGGTGGCCTGGGCTCACTCCCAAGGGAACAGTGTACCCAGCTGGACCCCCTGCCCTCCCACCTCTGAGCCAATCACAGGCCGTCACATCGAGGCTCACACAGAGGTTGTGGGGAACCAGTCCAGCTCAACCGTCCAATCACAGCTCAAAGCCCACACAGCCATCCAATCCGGCGACGACCAGGAAGTGCGGCTGCTGGAGTTGCTTCCTGATGCGGCACCATGGGGCACAGCAGTTGGCCAGTCCATCCGGCTCTCCCTGTGTCTGCTGTCCGCTGAGCAATTCAGTTGCCGGGCCGGAGTGTTCCCATGCTATCGCTCGGAAAAACAGCCTGTCTCTCCAGGGGCCTTTCATGGCACTGAATTCCCACAATTTAATTTGCTTTAACAAATTCAGAACACTGCTTTTATTTGAGTGTGATGAGCAGCCCGTGGTCCTCTTAAGGATAATGAAAGGCATATTTACATCTAAAGAGATATTTACAAAGTGTGCCCTGTTTTATAATTCAAGAGTGTGCTGAGTTTACTACTGGCTCACATGAGAAGCTTAACGTTAATGAATATCGACTGCATCGCAAGGAAAGATGGAGGCGGTTTATGGGCCGTGCGGTTATGAGCCATATGGCATAAGTTATGGCCGACGTTCCTCCATAGGAAAGCTCTCCATTTTTTCCCCGCAAGTCAAGCCCACTGGATTGACGGAGACCATAAACGCGGCCGCGTCTCTACGAGAGTAGATTCTTCCTAGAAAACTCCCCCTGGATGGTGGAGATAGTCTTGCATTGTATTACACCACTGAGGAGCATTTAAAGCGGTAGAGTGGCGTGCCTGTCGGTTGACGTGTCTCCTACAGTGGAGGTCTCTTGCTGATGCTGGTTGCCCACATCCCACAGCATTCCCGGGTCGGCTGTGTGCGCCTTTGACATGCAGAAGCTCGCCCGGGTGTTTGAGGGCCGGTTCAAGGAGCAGAAGTCCTCTGAGTCCATCTGGACACCAGTTCCAGATGAACTTGTCCCCCAGCCCAGGTAGGTATTCCCCACGAGTTGGGCATTCTTGGATCCATCTCCACATCTTCACCTATGTGAGTAACTGTGGTGCTAATGATCAGGTTTAGATCATATTTATGCAGAAATATATAATCTAAAGGGTTCACGATCTTTCTAGCACCACATTATATGGATTTCACCACCAGTATGACCAGTATGACATTAGCATGACCTCCCATCAAGTCTTTGTAAACATATCCCGCCCTTCCCCTGACCTTTGCTCTTAGGCCAGGGGGCTGTGCCGTCCAGGGGTCAAAGTTCAACTCCTCCACCGCTTTCCCGGATGAGGTGCTAAATTTTGTGAAGACTCACCCGCTGATGGATGAGACAGTGCCCTCACTCGGGCAGAGTCCTTGGATTGTGAAGACAATGGTCAGGTGAGCTGTCACCTCATTCATCATTACAGCTCCACAAAGGGGCCTAGAATGGGTTTAGGGACTCAGAAACATTTATAAATCTGTGCGAATCCCAGTTTATAAAAGTCCACTTTACTACTTGCTGTAAAGATCAAGTATGAACTCTCCAACAGACTCCAAATATGAGGCTGTGCCAGGTTTGTTCCCACATAAACACAGTACTTTGAATCTTTCTAAGTACTGGATTATTACGAATGATGTATCTATTAAAGATTTAGGATGGAACATTCTGTGTAATTCGATGCAGTCTTGCACGACTGGTTTTATTCTGAGGGTATAAATCCTTAGAAATCTTTCTGGTTTTCCACCAGCTAGTCTTAGTATCCCACTGTTTGCAGTTTTTTTTATGTCCTAATGGGCAATCATCAACCACACGGGGAGATGCAATCCAGACCGAAGACACCCGGCTGTCGTTTAAACTCGCAGACCATCATCAAAAGACACCAGCATAGTGTAAAAACTCGCACTTTATGAAAATATTCAAAGTGACATTAATACAGTGCGATTGTAACTAGAACAATATTCCGCATGTCTTGTGAGCCAGCAAGCAAAATTTCCTACTATGAGAAGCACACTCTGCTATGTGGAACACTGATAACAGTAAGACTGGTGGGAACCGGGAGATGGAGCTGTCATCTGGTTCTTTTCCCTTCAGGTACCAGCTGAACATGATGGAGGTGGACACGGAGGCGGGGCCAAACAGGGACCGCACCGTCCTCTTCCTGGGCTCCACCAGAGGGACCGTCCTCAAATTCCTCATCATGCCTGACAGGGACAACCCCACAACCACCACCAGTGTGTTCCTCGAGGAGCTCGAGGGCTACAACCCAGACAAGTGAGCATCCCTTAAACAACTAGGATATGCCATCAACCACGAATACTGCTTAACGAAGCTCACTAAGATCTGCATTAAATAGATAGCTCTATTGTAGCTCCACCAGTAGAGTATTGCACTAAACACACAAAAGTTGTGGGTTCAAACCCCACGGGACACAAATAAATTGTAATCCTTCGTCCTACTGTATATCACTTTGGATAAATGCATCAAATGAACTGCATAAATATAAGGGAACCAGAGGCACACCGGAATCTCCCCCCAGGACCTGACTTGTGAATCATAGTTACTTCACAGCCACTGTGCTGCTGATGCATGTGAATGATTCCCAGCAAGGTCTGTCCGATGGGCTGCCTGCAATCCTGCAGTAGTGATGGGCTGGACCCGACTATGTGTTGTACCCTGGAAAGGCCCGGAGCTGCATGCGCTGCGTTTTCTTTTCCCGGCCAGGTGTGGCGAGGACACTCCCCAAGCTCGCTCTCTGCTCTCCATGGTGCTGGACCGGCCCAGTGCCTCTCTGCTCTTGGCCTTCCCGTCCTGTGTGGTGCAGGTAGCAGTGGCTCGCTGTCAGCTCTACGCCGACTGCACAAAGTGAGTCAGACCCGCCATGGCGAGGCACGCTCATTCCTGCGTACGCGGACGCCTGGCCGCTCTCAGACACGCTGACGCTCGCAGTGGTACAGCGGCGGTGCTGTCTCTGGCCCTCTCTCACATGCGCCGTCTGTCCCCAGGACCTGCATCGCCGCGCGGGACCCGTACTGCGGCTGGACCCGAGGAAACACCTGCTCCTTCCTCAGGCCGGGGACCAGGTGAGAAAGCAGCCTCAGTCATGTGCTTATTTCAATACTAAGCACAAGGTGCCGTGAAACGCACAGTTACCATCAGAGGGTTACCAGGGGGACATCGGTCAAAAAGACATGAGACATTCACAATAAGCTTTAAACATAAAACAATAATGATAAATATGCATATTATGCAACAGGCACTTGTGTGTGAGTCTGTGTATGTGTGTGTACTGTATGCGTTTCCGTATGCATTATAGAGTTTCTGTATCTCTTTGTGTATTCGTGGGTCAGAGTGCGTGTGTATCTGTGTATCTGTGAGCATGCCAGTTTTTTGTGTGTGCACGTGTTTGCTCATGGGTAGCAAAGGCATGTGTATTTACGTGCACGACTTTTGCTCTGTGCTGAGCATGTGCTGCTTTTCCTGACAGAGACAATGCATGTGTGTGTGTGTGTGTGTGTGTGTGTGTGTGTGTGTCCTCTGTCCAATCCTCCAATTCACTAATGAATGAACGGCCAGGAGAGGAAGGTCAGCCGAATGGAGAATGTGTACAGGAATATTTGGGATGTGTAGTTTAGACCGAGTCGACCCTCGCACCCCCTGTGAGGCTCACCAGGGCGGCTGCACCCTGGAAAACTTTATTTATGAACCTAAAAGCCATTCCGACACAGTGAGGCTGCACAAATTGGCATCATATAAAAGCCACGACACTGAAGAGAAATCAGGCATTTCCACTTCATAAAACGATTATTTTGCTTAGTTTATTTCTTGACGGCATCACCGCAGCGCTCAGTGTCGTAGGCATTAGTACCTCCACCCCCCCGCCTACACACACTGCTGAGTGACGCTCCTGCGCTGTCGGCTTGTCACGCACGCCACAGACGCCATTCATTTTTTATAACGAAACTGCACTCCCACGCAGTGTTTTCACCATGATTAGCTCGTGGGGGCCAACTCTGCAGTCGACTACTGAAAAGTAACTAAAGGTGAATTTTCCTCAGCCTCCAGATTCTGAAACGGTGGGTAAACTTTGCCTCTGCTTACATTTCAAGACCTCTCGGCTTTTAAATCAAATGTTAATTGCTGCAGGAAGGTCAAAGCAACTCGGCGGGTTACGCGGCGAGCTCCTTTAAGAGAGGATTGTCTGTTTGCGGAGCTAACCGAATAATCCAAGAGGTCTCGCACGTTGCGCCACAATACAGGCAATTTAGAGACACCGATTCATCCGAGTGCATTTTTTTGGAATGCGGGGGGGGGGATCCGCAGGGAACCGGAGAAAACCTGGGGAGAACCTGCAAAATCTGCACACTCAGAAGTAGAGGATGGTAGCTGATTTCTTTGCACTATGTGGATGCAGATTGGGGGTGCAGGTGTTCCGGCATAGCGTAGAGTAATGAAGATGAAACACGTTCCCTTCTCCCTTCTGTGGCAGGTTGCCATTCGAGCAGGATGTGGACCACGGGAACACGACACATCTGGGTGACTGTGACGGTAAGAATTTTGCCGGGCAGGAACACACGGGGTCTCTACTGTCTGTCCCATCATCGCTACTTCACCCTCACTTTTAAATAGCATAGTTACCAGAACACGAGCCAGCATTGTGTTGCCAAAAAGGCGTCTATGCCAAACAGAATCCCCCCCCCCCCCGCCCATCCTTTCTGCTGCCTTTGAAGTCAATTGGCCTTTAAGAACAAAAGCGACATGTCCACCGTGGCATGATCTAAAGCCTGAAAGTCCACCAGAGGCTGAACTGAGTCAGTGATGGGAATAAGCCTGTACCAATAGACAACATGCATTGGTACATAGACTCCATTGTATGGTCAACAGGATCCTGGCATTACTCAGACTGGTTCCTTTATTTGTGGATATATGGTTTGCAGACGCCAGAATGTCTGAGGTGCTGGGAGGGAACTGGCATATCCTGGTTTTGTAAAGAAAAAAAAAACAATAGTAGTAAATGAGTGTTTTAATCTAAATGCTCTAGTCTGTTGTAAGCGATCAACAGAGGGTTATAATCACAAAGAGCTCACCATTATACCTGAGCGTTGCCACAGGAACGCGGGTTTTTTAATCACTCGGGCAGCACCTTTCCAGAGGAACGCTTTGGGGTGTGGAGGAGCCATCCAGCCTCTGTTTTTGCAGTTGTTCCTCTGCCCCTTCAGGTACCGCTCCGCGGCCAGGCGGAAAGCGGCGTGGCCTTTCCGCCAGCCGACAACAGATGGGAACGATTACGGGCGCCGCGACAGGCACGTACCGGGCGGCAGCGCCGACGTTTTGACTGCGAGGGGCGGGTGCCGCTATCGGGGTCTCGCCGCGCGACGGCAGCCCGGCAAGGAGAAAGAAAAACAAGCGAGAAGGGGAACGCAGAGTAGATGCTGTGGAGGCCCTCTGGGGAAGCTGAGACCTGTCAGTGGCCATTCAGATCCAGTCAGAATGCTTGATATGTTTTCCATATGGGAGCCTCGCTCTGTATGTTTATGCACCATTAAAAAAATCAGCTTCCCCCAGCTTTAGCTGAGTGACATTTTCGCTTTTCGGAACGGGGTTAAGCTAAAATCATGACGTCAAGCTTATACAACCCGCCTGGGTCCGCATGGTCACTCGTCCGTGTCGAAACTTATTTTTAACCGCTCTTACAGCACGGGTGTGAACGTGGGCCCTCCCTTGTTATCGGGCTGAATGGGGCTTTTGTGTTGCCACGGCGAATTCAGGCAGCCCCGCCCGCGGGTTGGCACAGGGCCGCGGAGCAGACGCACTATCCGCTAAGGTGATCGCGTCCACTGTCCCTGTCATGCCACGCTCGAGTTGGCTGACTTCTGGCTCGCTGGGAATCAGTCAGTGTTACTGGGAAACAGGCTGCCCATCTGCAAGGAGTCTGGCGGGAGGCAAAACCCATCGGCTGGGGTAGGGGGGGT
>JABFEA020000046.1:12319920-12334610 GCA_019775915.2 Cyphomyrus plagiostoma
TGTTACTCGTAACCCGCACCCCCAGGATTTGTACTCGGAGGTTTACTGGTGTTCGCTGCTGGATTCCAGGCCTGTGAGCAGCCAAATGAGCTGCCATGTTCTCATTTGTCCACCGGCATATACACACACATGCACACAAACATGCACACGTATGCAGAGAGTCACGCATTGACATACAAGGCAACATGCGTTGAACGGCAGATGCAGACTGATCGCCCCTCCCAGGTCTGAGTGGTGGTCTTTCTGGAGCCAGAAACAGGCTTGGCGGAGAACTGGTGGGCGCCCATTATCTGTGCGCAAAGCTCCGTAATGAGCTACGCAAGGATCTGCTATAGACACTCTGGGAACGATTTAAGCTGAGGCATTTTAATGTGCTTCAGATCTCCGCCCCTGGCTGAGTTACCTTCATTTAGTGGAGTGATTCAGTCATTTCAGGCTGCGGTTAAAATGAAGAGCCCAGTATTAAAAATCAGGTCTGATGTTGGAAGCAAAGACAACCACAATAAAAAGCCTGGGGATGGTGTTACATTGTGTTTCTGTGTGTGGATATGGGTGTGTAAAGTTCTTTGTATTGTGTGCTCTCTGATATGTGTGTACTTCTGATAGGACCTTTGTGTGTGTGTGTGTGTGTGTGTGTGTGTGCGTGTGTGTGTGTGTGTGTGTGTGTGTATTCTTTGATTCTTTGCGTGACTGCATTTGTTCAAGCCACCCACACCCTGTCGTCCTAGTATTCCAGCCCCCCCATCACCATCATTGCTCCCTCAGGAAAGGGCCGTACCAGCTCCATAAGGCCACTGTGACAGCGGTTATTGGACCCAGTACAAATTCAATTACACAACAAAGCGGAGCCAAACTGAGGTGTGCATAGGATTTGTGCAGTTCTGCTGCTCATGAGATAACCAGATGGATAACACCGGGAAGCGATCGAAACGACCGCGGGCGAATCTCGGCGTGAACCTTCCGATCTCCTAGAAGCAAGCTGTGCTAGAAGGCGCGAACCTCATCTTGATGTAGCTGCACAAATTGGCCACCAGATGGGGTACCCTTAACCATGGAAGAATACTTGCCATGACGCGATATGACCCCTGTAAAAGACGCCTGGAAAAACGTTAAATGTGCGACGCCGCCTGCAGGCAATGTCTGTGAGTGTGCCTTGAAATGAATCTGACCGATCTTTAACTATTTGTGTGATTCACGTTACTCCGCCCCACACTCGCACATTCAGAGGAATTGCTTCTCTCCTGAGCTACAAACTGCCCCCAATACCCCTACGTATCCTAACGTCTTGTACTGATAATTGGTAAATTGCAAATTTGATGATAAGCACAACAACTTTCACATTGTAAAGTTGTAAACGAAAAGAACAGCCCCCATTCGAGTTTTCCTCCTGAATTTCTCTGAATTATTCTGAATATTCTGCTTCTTTCTATTAATGAAACAATGTGAAATATTTCTCTTGATTTGGCTTGAATTGTTTTTATTTTATTTTTTTGACCGGTGTGTGCTTTGCTGAAAAAACTGTGAACGTGAAACCAGCGATTTCTCCAATGGCAAGAGTATGGAGGCATCTAGCTTTTCACTCAGCTTTTTTTTTGGAGGGGGAGCCGTCTGTTGTTGCTATGCCAACGTCGGGCCGCTGTGCTTAGAGACATTACAGTCCTCCCTGAGTGTACTGTATGTAATCTTAGCCCTCATGTGCGAGGGAAAAGCCGAAGATGGCCACTGTGTGGACAAAAGCATGTGCGTGTGAGTCTACTCTACACTAATCTTGTGTCTGGATGTCTGGAATTACTGTGGAAAACGCTCAAACACACAGACACACATACACGCGCACTTTCATATGCGCACTTACGCAGTTTGCCTTTACGCACATATTCTTCTCTGTTGGCCTGTCATTCAGCGGACGCTTCGTTAATCTTTTTTCTTTATAATAAACATGCAAACATGAACTCCCGTGAAGACTGAATATTCTTTTAATACTTTTGCTTATTTAGCAAGCGTTATAATGCGCAGGCATACTTCAATATGGGGAAAAAGGTGTTTTACATGCAAAAGCCAAACATTGATTTAAGTTTAAAAATGATGTGACCAGATGGGGGCGCTTTAGCCTCGCATACACAAACGGCAAAGTTTTCCCGGCCAAAGTGCGTCTGAGGTACGTAAGTAGCAAACGGCGAGTAACAGGTATTAAGCTTTATAATAAGTAGTTTAAAAAAGTTTGAGTAGATCATTAATAAACAGACACATTGACATCCATGTGACACATGTACATATTGACATCCAAACTCAACTAGGCTTGAGACTCAGTCCGTCTCAGTCGTGCGCAGATCTTCGTGATTTGTTTTAATTTGCGTTTTATGAAACAGAAACAGAATATCCCAGTATTATTTTATTAAAAACACACTCAAAATTGTCCCTTTTTAACCTCAGTGTTGTAACGGTGACGTGGTAGTTTCAGTTTAAGTCACCTTTCCTATACGATACGTGCATAGCGTGAGTCCACGATGGAATATATTTTCAGCCCACTGGAAAGAGAGGTTTCATTCTTTTTCGAAATGAATAGAAGATTCAAAATGAAACGAAGTGTCTTTTAAAGTATTTAGCACACGCATACACCTTTTCGAACAGCTTAGAACTGAATTCGATTTGTATTCAGTCAATTCTGTATAATGTTTTCAGCAAACAATAAAATGCAACAAAATCCCAACAACAGTTTGTTGTGGCGATCCATTCACAGATCTGGTAATAACTGCTAATCAGATTATATTGTTTACAGTTCACGGGCATACCAGCATTAAACCTGAGAAAAAATCCAACATGAATAGGGGAATAGCAAATGACAAACACAATTAAATTTGCGGTGATAATTCTAATGAATACCATTTTTATTTTGGCCGTCTCGTTCTTCAACAGCACCAATATCGTCTGCATTGAGCAAATTGTCATTATAAAAAGTGGTAAAAGAAATCCTAAAATCTCCAGTAGTAATATGAATGTCTCCGACAGCGGCTCGTCACTCCTCTTATAGCACATCTTCATGTGCGCAGGAAGGTTTTCCTCAATGAATGTGGCACAGATGGTGACGACTGTCACCCAGATGAGGATGCAGACGGCGAAGGCGATGGTCTTCTGGGAGTCCTTGGACCTCCTCTGGATAGGGAACTTGAGGAGCACGCAGCGGTGGATGCTGATGGCGGTCCTGGTGAAGATGCTGGCGTACATGTTTATGTAGTGAGTGGAGACCAGGAAGGTGCAGAAGGCGGACAGCTGCATTGGCCAGAACGCGTCGTAGATCCTGAAGGGCAGGAAAAGCACCAGGGCGCAGTTGGCCGACGCCAGGCTTAGCATGTAAACGTGGGTGTCGTTCCAGGCCGCCATCTTGCAGAGGAACACGAAGACGGCTGAGCCGTTCACCAGCAGCCCCACGACAGCAACGGGGATGTATGCGATTCCCAAAAACAGCTTCATGCCCTCTGATTCGAACCCGCTGCAGTTGCTGCTTATGTTTGACATCATCTGTGTCCAAGAAGAGATGGACAATCAAACAAAGTAAATCTGTGCAGCTGGGCTTGCACTCCTGTCAAGGAAATACACCCCCAGGACCCCCACACCCCCCTGCACAGGACAAGCAAGTATCAAAATGGATGGATTGATTTCTTTTATGCTTACGTGTTTCTTTTCTTTTTGGGAAATGCTGCTGTGTTTTTCTATACATCTATAATTGCTTTACATTTGCATGCAGCGCCACTGAAGTGATGCAGTACATGCACCTTCAGAGAATGCATGAGTGCATTTCGGCCCAGTTTTGCCCGGATTTGCGTAAGTGTGCAGTTGTGGTTGCCGTGATATTCAAACTCCGCTTGAAAAGGCTTCAGCTCTCTGTAAGAGAAGTGGGTCAAGGTTTGAAGTTGCGATCCTCAAGTGCAACTATTCACGAGATTTTACTTATTTATTTATTTATTTATTTATTTGCATGCTTTCGGCTTATTAAATTTTCAGTTTGCGTAAGCGGTCTAATGAACCGGATTGTGAAAAACTAAATGTGCTGCAGATACGACCAAACTGCCGCCCACCAAGCTGATTGCGCCCATTTACTGCACAGGGTCATTAACTGGCTGCAGCATCAGATGTGCTGTTGCTGTATTTGCGATTCTATTTGCTCCGAACAGGTTCCACCAGTATTTATCAGTTGATATCCCATTATAAAGCTCATATATAAAATATATACATTTAATGGTGATAATGTCAATAAACCCCTTCAGAACTGTCTGACTTGACTGATTCAAAATAGCTATCCATCAAGAAGATGGTTAGAATTACCAGTTTTCATATGTAAAGCAAAAATAACATGGTTATCTATTTCTCCCCAGTTAATTAACAGCATGTCTAGCAAGAAGTTAAATACAACGGCCTTTTCCCACATTTTCTGTCATAATTTTATGACATCACACACACCTTATACCACAGATTCAAACACTGTTTCACTTACCTGGTGCGGCATGGTCTCGTACTGTCAAATAGCACACCCTGCAATGAAAATCCGAACTGGACTTGGCTTGCCATATAGCTAACGCCCAGTGTAGCGGAATGCTGAATGAGGGTGTTTTTGTTCCATAAGCTTGAATGATACCAAGAAAGGCACTTACTTGACTGTAAGAGATCATTAGTTTATGCTTAGGAGAATATGGTAAGTATGATTAAATAGGTAGTTCGGTCATGGTACTGAATATACCTGTGCTTGTTTTACGAAATAACCAATTAATTGATATACTTTTTAAAAGCAAACTTTTTTCCATTAACAAATATTCATCCATCCATTTTCTGTACCTGTGTGTCTTATTCAGGGTGGTGGGGGCCCAGAGCCTACGGGCACAAGGCAGAGAACAAGCCAGGACGAGGTGCCAACCCATCACAGGGATCACACACACACACACACACACACACACACACACACACCATTCACTCACACGATCAAAAGTTCAAAAGTGCTAATGATAAGGGTTACTTCTCCTGTATAGTATTCACTTTCAATTTTAGACCTAGCTTCCTATTGGTTAAACTTGCTATGTTGCCATAGAAACTGAGGTTTGTAGAAAAAAAATGCCGACCCCATTTGTGGTCCTTTGTCACGTACTGCTGCTGTCCGTCTCATAGAATTGTTTCTCACTGGAAACCACTTTTTACATTTGAAACCCACTGTGACGTTTCCATGTTACAACGAGGCATAAAACACATAGTGGCTTATAACACACAGTGAACTTCAATGCAAGGCAATGTAAAAACAAGAAAAAAATGGCTTTTAACCTCATAAAGAGCACTATGGTAACACAGGCAGGAAATGCATTCATACGGCAAGCTGTTCTATCTTTAATCTATTTCTTGAGGATATCATACATTCAGTTCTAACTAGTTAGAATGCAGAGTCTTGATATCAGAAATTCAATTGTAGCCATTTATAATGCCGAGTCTTGATATGGGAAATTCAATTTTAGCTAGTGAGACTCAAAACATTTTTCACATTCATTTCAGCAGGAGTTGCAATTTGTTCGAATGCCACATTCAAATATCAGGAATTCAAGTGTAACTAGATATAATTCAATTGTGCAGTTGAATTACAAGTAGTTACAGTAGAATTCCTGATATTAGAAACAGGCATTTTTCGAAGACTAACGTAGTGATACAGCTGCAGTACATGTTCTCATGTCGCTCTGGGTTTCATATTCTGCTACTAAGTAAATTAGTAAATAGCTTCATTTCTTTATGCATTGTCTAGTCGAATAATACGCTTGCTTTCTCATTTTTCAGTTTACAAACAACAGTGCTGAGCAGTCTCATATAAAATGCTATGATATTTTAAGGAGATATTTTTTAACCTTACCTCATTTATTTCCATGAATTGACTGCGCTTGTTGGTTGCAGTGTAAGATGCAGTGTACCTGCATACACTAGTGATCTGTCACAAGGGTTGGTGGTTGGGTCGTTCCCCTCCTGATATGTCGTTTCACTTTCTTCCGGGTTTATGAAAATATGTCATTAAATTAATCTTTTTGTAAAGTTGGACATGACCTCCAGCAGAAGGACTAGTTTCTCACCGAGGTGATAAAATGTTTTATTTAAAAGAGACAATATTCCAATATTAGGTTCAGAGCATGAAAACACTTCACGGTGATTATTTTACCATTAACAGCAGAGGATTACATGCAGTGCTGAAGTTACCACAGGTTGCACTCATATACCAACAAAGAATAGATAAGCTAATTGAATATTCACTGGGTAGTAGAAATGTATCTTTTAACTGAGGTTAATTTCACATATTTCTGTGCAACAGTCATAGTTGAATGTCTGCCTGGTATTTGCTGGGGAAATGTGTACAGATTTCAGTTGTAGAGCCTAATTATGAATTAGTCTTAATGATCTGTTTGTCATCCACTGAATTTATAAAAGACTTAGGCTAAGAATGTGAAATGACTTAAAGAACTTCCCACGGAATCTTATCATAAGTTACAGACATATGATTATGTTTTTCTGTCTGTAGATTTTTCAGCTATTATTTTGGGTTCATGCTAAAACAAGTCATGGGTTAACAGGCCGCCGTTAGCTTTAGTACTCATACCTGCTATAATGTCTCCAGTCCACCGCAGGATCTAGGTCAATCCCGACAGGAACAATCCACTTCCATCTCCTGTTCACATCCTTTCCTGCTTTCTTCTATTGTCAGTTTGCTTTACGGTGTTTCACAGTGTCACATAAACCAGGTCAGTATTGTAGGCTCGCTACAGTCAACTCTGTTCAGTAAATATGTGCACTTTCACCACATGAAGCATTTCATTATTTTAGTGCAGCACCCAGAATGCACTCTGACACCACAATTTGGCCCAACCAGGGGACAGGACTGTCTTCCCCCAGGTAGCTCAAAGCCTATGATGCGGTCAAAGAGAGTTTAAAAAGGACAACAAAACCATCAAAACTAGACAGCCTGGAGGACAACTGTTCCGAGGGGACTGCTGCCACCTGATCAGTCCATTTGTACAGCTGGCACTATGCCCACATGTTTGGAGGGCAGCGGGTACATGCTCACCTCTTTGGAGGCAGCTCAAACCATGCCCACATGTTTGGGGGCAGCTGGCACCATGCCCACCTGTTTGGGGGCAGCTGGCACCATGCCCACCTGTTTGGGGGCAGCTCAAACCATGTCCACATGTTTGGGGGCAGCTGGCACCATGCCCACCTGTTTGGGGGCAGCTGGCACCATGCCCACCTGTTTGGGGGCGGCTCGAACCATGCCCACCTGTTTGGGGGCGGCTCGAACCATGCCCACCTGTTTGGGGGCAGCTGGCACCATGCCCACCTGTTTGGGGGCAACTCGAACCCTGCCCACCTGTTTGGGGGCAGCTGACATTATGCCCACCTGTTTGGGGGCAGCTCGAACCATGCCCATCTGTATGGGGGCGGCTAAAAACATGCCCACCTGTTTGGGGGCAGTTCAAACCATACCCATCTGTTTTGGGGCAACTGAAACCATACCCACCTGTTTGGGGAAAGAGCTGCTTCCCCCTGTGTTGATGACCACAGCCAACTTCCTGTACTTCCCAGGAAGAGTTCCTCGTCTACTGTCCATTGTTGCAGCAGGTGACGTGGGCAGGGGTCTTTACAAAGGAGGAACAATAGGACAATGGACTCAAAACACTGCTGGAGACAAGTACTGGTGGTTGGCACAAGGTCCTTGGACACCTCCTAGACAGTTATTTCCTGGCTCTAACAACAGGGAAAATGCAGGGATTTATAGATGATTTCCAACAAATCCCACAGTCACTCCAAGTTTGTGTTGAAGCTGAAGGCCTTGCCCCTAGGCCTGCACACAGAAGGCCCTGTCACACAGCACTGCTACCATCACCAGCTGCCAGCGAATGCAATCCCCTGCTGAGTGCCAAGCACAATGCACGACCCCCCACCTGGACAATGAGGAGTCCCACTGTCCAAATAGAGCCTTTGTCACTGACGACAAAGAAGCTACCTCTTGAGAAGCTGACCTTCTGCCTTGATGCTTGCTACGGATCACTGGACACAGGTCAGCGTCTGCTTCCTACAGTCGCTGAAGTCTCCCCACGGTGAGTTTCTCTATCATCTGGACGGGCGCGGTGTCGGCAGGCTTCTGGAATGCAGGGACGTTGGGACAGGTCATCAGCATTATGAGGTGGGCAACTCAGCTGGCTCTGTTTGGAAGTCCAACTCCTGTAGAGTAACCTGTCCCTCTGGCTCCTTTAAACTCAGCAGCCAGCAGAAGCGCCACACGGTCACAGCAGGTAACACAGTAAGTCACCTCATAGTGGCAGAAGGTACTCCATGTCCTCGCTTACTGGTGCTTGTGTCAAGATTAATGGGCAAATCAGGATCATGAAAAACCAGGATGGTGATCTCCACTATAGGGCTTTCTGCAGGATTGTCACATTTGGCATCCCAAAAGAGAATTACCACTCATTCTTTCGCATTTAGTGCAGGGGATGTGCATTGTTTTCCATACACATCCCTTCCCCCCATGGTTCCGCACACATGTGAACCATGGAATAATTACAAAGTTTAGTCATAATAGCGTGAAATACAGTTTTACTGTTGCTCATACTTTTTTTAGTAGTAATTACCTAAATCTCAATGCTACGGAAATCCATACAGGAGGCATTCTGGGGTTGAAATTGATTTCTCACAATTCCCCCCTTATGTGTAATACGTGGATGGGAACTGTAGATTTTGAAAAGATAATGATGGACGTCCTCAATGAACTTCTGTGTAATGCAGAGCTGCAGTGAAATGATACAGACAAAGCAGTTCTGTGTTCATGGGAACAAGGCATGTTAAAAGCTCCTTGCTTTAAGTTTTCTTTAAGTTCTTTAAGTAATAAATGGAAAGAAATGTACTATCTAGCTCCCTTTTTTGCTGATCCAAACCATGACTCAAAAACCATGATACAATCTGATCTGTTATCTTTGTGATCCATTGCACACCTAGTGAACTGTCATCACCCCTAGTGAACTGTTTAAAACATATAATGTACTTACTGTAGTAAGATGCAATTCAAGAAAGCTACAGAACTGTGTCTTCCTTTTGGTTGTTGACCAACTATGCACCACCTCCAACTTGTGAAGGTTAATTAACTGTCCATAATGCTCAGGTTAGAACGGTTCATGTATTCAAATACTTGCCGCCGGTTAGATGTAGCTGAGCTGAAGTCGGCAGCATGGACTAGAACATTGTCCAGATAGACTGTGCTGGCAGACTGAGGCAACGAGATCAGAGCCTTTTCCAATGAGTGCTCAAAGGTCCTTGGGGCATTGAGGAAGCCAAAGGGCATGACTGTGAACTGCCAGAGGCCCCAGCTGATGGAGAAAGCTGTTTTACTTCTGACCTCAGGCCTGAGTTCCACTTGCTGCTCCTGACATCCACACAGTCCAAAGCATTAGTGCATGGAAGGGGGTACGACTCCTTAGAGGTCACCTAGTTCACCTGGTGGTAGGTAGTCACTCTACATCCTCAGCCAACTCTTTGCAGGAAATCAGGGCTCACTGAACCAGGTATTTTAGAGTGGGTAAGGTTTCATGCTAGTGAGCCAGTCTGTAGCAATGTCCCTCCAATGATATTTCCAAGTTTATCACCTTCTGGATTTCAGTCCTCCTTCGGAGGGCTTTCTTCTAATCTCCCTGCACTGCTTCTGTCACTAAGGTCTGGGCCATTACACTGTGATACAGGTCATGTTCTTCAAGTATTGGAGAATTTAATACCCAGTGCTTCTAGTGAGCAAGTACTCACTGGGATATAGTACCTATTTATTTTCTCTTCAGAGTACCAAGTATGTTTCTTGCATATTGGCACCCTTCATAATCAACCAGTAGTAAATGACAAGGTAAGTACCAGCACCTGTTTTATTCACACTTCAAGCACTGGTTATAATGAACGATTTATTATGGTTCATAGTAATTTAAGTAATTCAGGCTGGGTTTGGGTGTGGCGTTAATCTCAGTGCCACAATTGGAGTGCACAGTTTGGCAACCCTGCGACTAAATTTGATTGTGATTTTGTTGAACTATTTTTGTACCAATTTCTTATTGGACAACTTCTATTTTTCCATTCTCTATTGATTTTCTTTTCCATTGACCTTTCTTCTTTTTGGCACTGCTCATCTTCCACTGTACCTGTATCACTTCATTCTTGTTGAGGCTGTTTATTTAATCATCTCTCAGCTGGACTACAGCACTGTGCTTGTACATAAATGAATAATGACTACTTCACTTAACAAGGCCTGTTTTGCTGCACCATCGTCAACTTTGTGGTTTACGATCCAGCTCCAACTCAGCGCGTGTAGAATTTGCACGTTGCCCACTTGTTTTCTGGATTCCTCCCATAGCTCATTTTCCACTAACACGGGGCTGCAGCCAGTGCCAGGGTTTGTCCCAGTCTGCGAACTGGTTCCGCACGTGTCCACAGCAAAACAACTGGCCATCAGCCAGCACAGCACCCCTGAGAAGCTGCTCTCAGAATCTGGAAGTGTGATGTCAGCAAAAGTGGGAGGGGCTTGTGTAATGTCACCGGGGCCAGCAGCAAAACACCCTGCCAGCTTATTAGCAGAACAACATTTTTTTATTCTGTGGAAAACAAAAAAATCAATCTTCTGGCCTGATTTAGTAATCAGTTATAAATATGTCGCAGGTCGAATAGAGAAAATATTGTGGGGGTCAGTTGGTGAAGAAATCGAGGCAGAGAGCAAAGTTAAATTCTTAGACCCTTTATTGCAAGATTCTTTAAAAGACTGCGGTAAAACGGCAATTGAGAATAAACTCACGCACACACACAGACTGAGGAGATATACAGCCTTTAAGGAGGCAAAAGTGGATGCAAGCAATACAGTCATACTCTGAAAACTGTGAGAATCAAAGGCTATTTTTTTTATTTCAAGACCTTATAAAAACTTAAAACCCAAAACACAGGAAAATAAATCCAAAGAAGTGGAATTCACACGAACCTTTACTTTTACTCCTGCCTATGTGACATTTTGGTTCTTTTTTGAAACCAGTGGACATGGGGGCAGGTTCTCCAAAGGCACTAACAGCTCGGGACCAGTACTATGTTGGTGGAAACGAGGTACCAGTGTAGCAGATGAGCTGGTGATTGAGTAACCATGCTAGAAACTGCGGGCCTTCTCTGACTTACTTATGGGAATGATCCATGGATTACTCGATTGGTTTAGCATTTAAAGCAAAAAAATGTCCGATTTATTAGTTGTTTTCTTCGTCTTAACTACATGTAAGAACTTGCCTTGAATACTAGTTAACAATGTTATTTTAGAATTAACATGGTATTATATGTCTCAAATTTTAATTTATTTTTAGATGAATCAGTGAGTTATAATGTAATTTATATGTAATTGATAGCTTTATTAAGGCTTGGTCGGTTCTAGCCCTCTGAACACTGGAACGATGTGCATACATGAAACGGTGATATAGTTTCTACTATACAAGCATCACACACTGGTTAAGGAACTCCACCAGCAAATTCATAACTTAAAGAAATCTGATCTCTTTTTTCGTGAAACCACCTTGCGATACGATGTGTCATCAGAGTTAATATTAAAAATTTGAAAACTCCCTTCTCTGTGATGGTTACAGCATTTTCTTTTTCTTTTTTTTAATTCGTTGCGTGGAGTATCTGTTATGTAACACCATCATTATCAACCACAAGAGGTCACTGTCTAACGTCTTCAATCAGCCTTCACAGTCAGTCAAGAAGTAGCCAGAAATACTGACACCTGTGCAGTTTTTGGCAAATCAGAATCAGACAAGAAGTGGAGCCCTGACACGTACAGGGTGAGGGGGGTCTGAATAAGCTACTCTGTATATTTATGAGTTATCGTAAAAAGGCCTATTTACGATCACAGTCTTAAAGACGCACCATGTTCATTGGTCATTATGTTGTTTTACTATTTTAAAGCAATACAGGATAAACTAAATCATAATCAAAAAGTAGTTTCTATTTGATATGGGTATTGTACATATTGTGTGGTTAAGCGGTGTTTGACTTTCTAAAAAAACATACCATACAAATGAAACTTACAAATGCTAAAATGCTCTGCTTCATAATGTCCCCCATGAAAATGCATTACAATATCAATTAATTCACAAATTGCTTCTACACGTAGAGACTAGCTAGCTAGTAGGCCTAAGTGACGTTGTGCCAGTACTACTAAGAGCAAAATAAGTCAAAATACAAGAACATAGGACAGAATTCAAGGCACCGGGTGGGAATATCTTGTCAACAGGAGGAATGAATGTCCGATCAGAGCTACTAATGAAAATTCATATTAAGTGGGCTGAAAAGCATAATTTTTAGTGCAAAGCTGGCCGTTGAACTGCTCATTTTTCATATTGTAGTAGATTTTGGGACAGTAAGAAAAGGTTAACACCAATGAAGGCGGGCTGCACACTGGCAAGGTAGGATTGAGTATCTGTCTGGCTCCATCCATATTTAAATCCTGCCTAAGAGCAAGTTTAAATTGATCAAAATATTCGTTCTCCACAATGTTTCCCTGTTATTATATTACCTTTTATACAGAAATCAGAAAATAAAAGAATTAGCGCTCATAATTTTATTGTCACCTAGACTTTGTTATGGTAGGGTAAGAGGGATGTAAATCCCAGCACGAGCAGGGGAATGGGGGGAGCTAGTGGATTGTTGGGGGGGTTAATTCACTTCATTACGGCAGGCCATGTCAGAAGGAGATCCTCACAGCGGCTCAAATAAATCTGGGGCTTAATAACAAAACTTAACATAACAGGGTAAAACCACAAAACAAAGAGACCAATACAGAAAGTAAGTCATGGAACAACACCAGGAACACTATACTAAAGGTGGGAAGGAACACAGGGAAACTACAATACTTAACAGGACATACTACTAACCTGGAAACAGCAGAACAACACAGGGTAACAGCCATACAGGTAAAACAGCCACACTGAACCAACAAGGAACTGACCAAAAGCAGGTACTTAAATGCACAATTAATGAGACATAAAACAGGACAGGTGGAAACCATAACTCAATTAATCAATCACAAGGACTCGGGGCAACAAGGGTCAGGTGGAGCATATTACAATGAACAGTCATTGGAAACATTAACAAAAACTGAGGGCTAACAACACTAGGAGAGACTAGGAACATCACAGAATATGATTAACTGAGGCACCGGCAGGATAGACCTTAAACAATGACACAAAGCAAAACATAGAAAGACAATAGAAAGACAAATGCTGGAAAAAATAAACCAACAAATTTCACCAAATTTGAGGCTGGCCTCTGGTTTAGCCTATAAAGCTACACAGTGGACCTGGGTGCAGGGGACAACACACAACCACACACCAAATGGGATGGCTAGCGACACCTGCTGGCCAAATGGGGAAAAACACACAAGACAGGGGCAGATGGGCTCTGACCCTGGCAGACTCGGTATTTGATCTGATCTGTATGCACTGATGACCATTTCAGAACAGTCCAGTATTTTGTTTTCAACTAGGCATGTACGTCACTGAGGCCTATGCGATACACATCTTGATGGATCCAGTACATTAAAGATATATATGAACGTAACTATTAATGTGATACAATACAATTCACCCCTACTGAGATGAGATTCTACATGATTTGATTCAACACAATGGATTCAACACAATTAGATGCCATACAAAAGGATATGATGCTATGCAACTCAATATGGAACAGACACAGAAACCGTTTAGAGAAGAGGGATCAATCTTAATATAAAATTATCGGTTCAATGTTATTGGCCACATTTCTAAACAATAAAGGTCTGTGCCTCTTTTAAGAATTATATATTAACAAATAAAATTTTACTGATGTGAAGATGTTAGAAATGATGAATCCAAAAATCATCCCAAATTGTATCCGGTACATTCCCAAGGTCTCTGGATGTGCATGTATAGCCCTAAAATTGTCCATGCTTGGCTACAATTTTGTGTCTGACCTCTTCGGATGATTCTTGGGTTTTCTTTCTATTCTGTTTGCTCGTTGCAGTTGAAACAATAGAACAGAAAAGGAGAGTGGACTATTATTTTTTCATATTGCGTCAGTGAAACTTATCCTACTGGTACATCCAGTCCTCATGGAAAAGCACGATTTTGCTTAGTTTCACTATCAATCAAAAGAATTTTATACATGGATGTGTGCTTTTTTATTTAAGCAGCTATTCAGAAGAAAATCATTTGAAGATTGACCTTGGGTGCCAGTTTATTTCACTGAATGTAGGTGCCTGAAATATGGCTGGTCTGGACCAGGGCCAATGGTGTTGAGTTTGAGTCCCTACCAATATTGAGGGAGTACTGTGTGTGTGGGGGGGGCAGAGGCCTCCGGGCTGATTTGCTCCCTACCAATGTTGAAACCAAACCTACACTCAGAGTGTCACTGTATCACTAGGCTCCGGACCCCCCACCGAACCTTTATTGGATAAGCAGTTGGAAGATGTATGTACAAATATTACATAAACGCCATGTATGTATATATACACTACATGGCCAAAAGTACTGGGACACTTGGCCGTTAATTAGTGACTGGGCCGAAACCTGGCAGATGAAATTTAACATAGACAAATGTAAGGTACTCCATGTAGGGAGCAGAAATATAAAGTACAGGTA